>VOMN01017094.1:0-23234 GCA_014899125.1 Orchestia grillus
GCGGACGATCCGAAGTGAAATTCTTGTATCGCACTCAGCTTTATAAAACGAGGCGGACGAACGGGGTAGTCCCGAGCTGTCGGCATCGCATCTCGCCGCGCAGCGAGACAAGCCTGCTCTACACCTGAGGTCAGAAATTTAAAAAGGGGAAGAATTCTTCTGACTAAGTCTAATATTTACTTCTACCAAGTTACTTGAGCATCGATTCAGGTTTTTTCATCTGAATATGATCACTCAGTGGAATGATAGTTGCAGCTCGCGAGTAATGAACTCTGATAAGAACGGGTAAAGTTTGGTCCCGGGTCAAAGATTTGATGATTTTTCATCACGCTCCTGTCAATTATTGGGGATTGATGAATGAAGCGTTAATTAGCTCCCCCCGGTGAGGCATCGAAAACACGCGTTATTAAAATTATTTTCTTGCAAAACCTAGGAGGTTTCCCGATAATAAATTCGCTATCGGAATCGAAGTCTTTGATAAGTATCTGATTAGCGCAAGTTTTGGCAACTTTTACTCTCTCTCCCATCTCACCTTCGTAGACCTCGCGATCTCAATCTAATTTACGCACACTTCGCTTTACTGAACTGATTTACCACCGCACTGGAGTGTGGAGTTTTATTATCAGATTGAGTGCTGAGTTTCTTCGTTAAACTAAGGAAGAGCTGCCCTGCCCAACAACGAAAATGGAATTGCACTCCCAAACAAGGATTGAAACTGCGTCACGAAGTTTTTACGGTATAATATTTTTCGAATTCAGTACTGGGTAAGAGACTGCTTTCTTGAACTATCATAAAAGCAAAACTGGCCTGCCAAATTCTGTGTGTGTGGAACAGCTTTTAGCAAGTCGATAATTGGATCTCAGGCGTCAGACCTCATCAGGCTTGCGGCAGCGCAACCTTATGGTAACTTAAAGTTTGTCGATAAAGAGTTTCACGACTTGATTAGCATGAGTTCAACGGCATCTTAACAAGCTTTTATGGTCTAACATGTTATCCGAACGACATTGTAAAATGGTGCCATTCTTCACTAATTTGAACGTACAGGGTGTTCGAAAATTGATGGTTTGTTACAAAATTTAGGAGTAGATATAAAACAAAAAATAATCTTCATGGATAAGCAAAATTCAGAACATTCATCGTTCTCGAGATATTGTCGCTCCAGCGCATCGTCGCTCTAGCGCATTTTTGTCGCTCCAGAGCATCGTTTAGGTGATATGCGACAGTACGAGTGTCTAGACCGCACTTTTCCCAACAGATGGAGAGGACGTTTTGGGCCGGTATCATGACCAGTTAGGTCTTCAGATTTGACACCTTTAAACTTCTACTGTACCGCTGGGGTCACATGAGGTATGAGGCAACAGAAATTATTTTTGCTGAAAGGATACTTGAAGCTGCAGGACCCATTGCAGTTGATGCATGGGCGTTTTGTCATGTCATGGAATCGCTTCAGTGTAGGTGCCAGACGTGCATGGAAGTAGTGGGCGAACTTTTTGAACACTCATCGCAATTCGAATTCTTTAATAAGATTCCCGTAATCAAACGAGCATCCATCCCCTATGCCTCTGACTCTGGGGACTGCACCACTACAGGTTTATAGACCCTATTCAAGTTTGAGATTCAATATCTTGAAATCGATATATGTTTAGATTTTTGATTATTCATGAAAAAGTCGCTCTTTTGTGTTTTCATATCTAACGTCGAATTTTGTGTCATTGGTTTTCGACCACCCTGTGTATCTAAAACGGCGAATCGGCTTAAAAAATTTCTCTAGTCAACTTGAACTAAACAACCTGGGTTCAAGCATAAGAATGACTATTATATCTTATTTGTACGAGAAACTTCTGTTTCGAAGAATTACAACTTCCAAAAGGAAACATTGTAATTAGGCGAGCACTTCTACTGCAGAATTTATCGAGCCGACCTAGTTTGCTGCTCCGTTTGCCTTACTTCTAATTCACGACATTTTCGGATGCCGCAAAGATTCACGCGCAAAATCTCAAGCATGTTGAACCTGTGAACAAAAATGCCACTTTCGCAGCCCACGCGTCATTTAATGCGAAATAATCGCCGCAGAATTCGTCTAAGATGTGGAGCGGCGCCCTCCCCAGTAGAGGGTGTCACGACTGACGGCTGGACCAGCGGCCACGACTGCGTGCTGGCGGTACTCACGAGCACCCAACTTCCTGGGGATGAATAGCTTCCCACGCAGCGGCTGGGCTCGAAATATGACATCAAATGAATTGTATATGAACTGTCAAAAACTGTCAAAAGAACTTCGGTCCGCTTCTGATATTCTATCGTTATTCAATGGATGTACATTGATTGTACGTTCTTGGTTCTATCACAGTTATCGTTTAAGAATTTCTTTTTTAATGAGCACATCTCCGTATTACAATGTACTGCAGCATAACCTCGTAACAAAGCAGTTCCCTCATTGTATGGCAGTAACACTGACAGTTTACAGTCTCCTCAGTTTTAGTTTTAACCCTTTGGTGCCGGGAGTGGGACTCTCAAGTCCCACGTTCTTTCAATTTCCACGATATTTTAACGTTCCTTAAATGGGATTGAATTCATTTTTCAAGATCTGTAACGAATGCTGTCTGTAGGGTCCCTGCCACAGTTTATCCAGGTATATTTTTCGTATTCTAACACTGATTCCGATCCACGTAAAGTTAACCACAGAAAAATGTAAGTTTATCGCGAGAAATAAATCCAGGCCATGAAGGGCTGAGGCATCGCTTCCCGATATCTAGGAGTTTTTCATCATTCAGCTGCTCCCTTCTAACTTGGCAGTCCTGTAAAAACCTTCGTGGGACTCTGCAGTCGTCCTACTATGCAAAGGTTCTCCTAATGTTTACCCGTTTCTCTATCTGAGCATATCACTAGAGTAATTTATTAGCCTCAATAATTATTACTTCTTTCATCATTTAACAGCGTCCATAATGTTGATCTATGTCCTCTCATTACTCAGCAGCTTTCCTATCACAATTCAACCGTCCCTCTAAATATTCAATAGTCTTCCTATTATGTAGCATTTGCTCAATAAATTAAATCTAACTCATGGCTCAGGTAATGCAAGGATTTATGCCTTTGGTAATTACGTCTGTCGCTGCGAGTTGCTTTTGTTCAGTGACTGCCACCCTTCGCACGAATGTGCACAATAGCGCGTATTTTTTTCCGTATGAAATGGCGTCGCGTACGTGTGAGCGTGCGGTGCATAGGTGTAAGCGGACGCAGATGACACGCGTTTTGATCGAAAACGCGTGATTTTGAAACATAAGTACAAATGAAAGAGCATCAAAATCAAATTGACGAAAAAGGCCTAATCGCGTGCGTGGGTGAATCAATTTTGAAAATTGCCCCATAGACTCCTTGACAAAAGAAAATAGAGACAAGTAAAGAAGTTTTATCGCCGTTACGTCATTTTGATGTGAGATAAACTCATATAAATGATTGCTTGCCTGGCGTAAAACATAGCAATAGCAAGGGCACACATTTTTATTTTCTCAAGAATGGCGAGTCACAGGTAACTTCTGCCTTTACCATAGTTTTCTTCTGTGTGATCGAAATGATGCTACGTGGACCATATTTGCCTGCAGTCACGGAAATGTTTGCCAAGCTTCTTAAATTTACTTCTCAGGCTTTGCGTGCTGGCAGCATAAATTCAATTATCACACTGCCCAGTAAACTCTGCCGAGGTTTTTCGTGGTATTTATACCAATGTATAAATTTGATGAGTGCTCTTCGGGTAGAGTGAGTTAATGAGTACAGGGTATTAGGACTCCAACGCTCTTGCTGGCGGCTTTGCTCACACATGGTCGTGGAGTAGACCTATTAAATAGTTATGAAGTAGACCTATTAGATAGGTATGACGTAAGCCGGTTAGATAGGTATGAAGTAGGCCGATTAGATAGGTATGAATCGAAGATGTTTATCAAAGCCTGGTTCATATTGATTTATTTTTCCGTCATTATTGTCTTCTTCCCTCGTGGTAAACCTTATCTTCTATTCCTTATTTTACCCCAGCTTTACTGTTATTTTACTTCAATGGTTAACAGCTCATTTAGAGCATCCTTTAAGAGTAATTAATGGAATAGTGACCATATTCAAAATGAAAGCTCAACAAAGCTTCGTTATTTCAGAAAATAAGCTTATCATTTTTTATACTTGTGCATTTTTGTATTCGACTCATATTTCGGTTTCATAATAATTTTCACACAGTCGCCACAAGTCCGTTGCATGGATTGTCCGGCGACAGTCCAAGGTCTCGAGGCCCTCTCAAGCGCGGGGCAAGCGGTGGATATTCTGGATATTCACGGAGTTGTGGGGGCGCTGTGGGGCGGAACGGCTGAGGTGAAGATCGGAGCTAGTAGAGCTGTCCTCGAAACTAGCTTTCATGCAGGAGACCGCATCCCATTATCTTGGGGATAACTTCTAGAACATTCTACAGCACGCTTTTCGGTAACGATGAATACAGTTCCCTAAACAGAAAATTGAAAAAGAAGATAAAGCATTACTGCCTGCTACAATGTCTCACTCCATTGGAAAAGTGGCGCACGATCCTCCATCACAGATTTGGTTTTGATTTTCCTCAAGTGAGACATCACAAGAAATGCTTCATTCAACGCTAATTTGATAGGAAAACTTTTCATGTTTTTCTCGAAATATCGAGATTCTCCATTATAGCTCCAGAGCAGAAACTTTCAAAGGCAGCAAAAATTTAAGGGAGGATTTTTGTGGCGGAAACTTTGGCTGCAGCTGAAAGACCTGCAATGCGATGCCTGCGGGGACGGACTGATTGACTGGCGTTTGAAGTAAACAGGCATTAATTGGTAACCTGGGAGTTCTGGCCTGGACAACAGAACAAAGGAGACCCCTGACCCAACTTCCTCTAATTAGCGCCGCCACCTGCTGCACTCGTCGCGCTACCTTTGATCATCGCAGGTCGTCACCTGCTGGAAATGCCACCTTGTCTGCCGGCAGAGATAGCGTCCTGTCACCGCTTGCGTGCTGGCAGAGACAGCGCCATATCACTGTTTGTGTGCTGGCAGAGATAGCCTCTGCCAGTAATTGGTGCACGTAAAATCTATGCACGTTCATTCTATACGCGAACACTTCATACACGTATACTTTGTGCACATGCGCTCTATGTATGTACGCTCTATACCCGTACACTTTATGCACGTATACTCTTTGCACTTACAATCTATGCACTTGCACCCTATGCGCGTACACTCTATGCCCATACACGTGATGCACGTACCTACGCTCACAAACTTTACAAACGCAGGTACGTTACATGGGCAAAAATTCTATGCGCTCGTAGATTCTACATATGTATAGCCTCTATACACGTATATATTCTACTCACGCATAGATTATACACTCACATAGACTCTACATGCAGCAATGTACACACGCATGGATTCTACACGCAGCGATGTACGCATGCAAAGACTCTACTTCCCATAAACTCGGCAAACGTAAGTTTCGGGCTTGGAATAGATGTAAAGAGATCTGGTATAAATCTTAAATAAATAATAATAGCATCAGGTAAGGAATGGAAAAAAGATAAGCGTTAAAAGTATCAGTATAACGTGGTGAAGAGAACTGTACAAATTTCCGTCACCTCGTTTTACCGACACTGAATTACTACTTTGTAAGATCCACAACGTTTGCCTTTAAATATTCCAATGAATCTCATCATGTTGCTACTTTTTTATCCTGAAAATTTGATTTCGTGCATATTGCCCCATCTCAGATGTTTGGACTAATATATGTCTTGCATTCAGCTCTCTTTGAAGCTCTTATAGGGCTGCAGCTGAACTCGTGATGCTTCTTTATCTTACTCACAAAGTAGAAGGCAGTGTCCTAATTCATTTAAATTATTAACTGTTTTGGAATTATCTCGTTATATAATAACAGTCCAGTGTTGCTCGCTTGGTCCGTCCGTCCGTCTCTTTGCTACGCTCTTAAGGATTTAGATAGGAGAAAATTCCCGGGTCCGTANTCCGTATCAGTGATACTGTAAATAACAATATTTCATGTCAGATTCACCGTAAATGAGAGGGTGTCTTAAGAAATTAACATCATTTGTTCCGCCATTTTAAGCGGGACGCGTCTTCTAGTTTCTATCTTAAAACTTAAGACTTTGACACAAATACTAACTGTATGACAGTGAAGATGTAAGAAACTGATACAAGTAGATGATGTATTTCTGAAGCATTTATTCCCGATTTTATGTTCATAAAATTATTTCGTGCTCAGTGAAGCAGCACATAAAATCCTAAGCAAAAATTGCTGAGCTTGTCGAGCTGTAGCAAAATTTTATCGAGTGGCTTGAAGAGCTCCGGGCAAGGAACATGGAGCTCATAAGTCGTGGGTCAAAGATGAAAGTTTCATTAGTGACGTCAAGATCCGTAATGCAAGGGGCTCTGATCGTATACATAAAGGATTAAGCTTCGGTCCAACATACGATATCACTGTAATTAGCGACTAACTAAAACTGAACACTTTGCCCCAAGATTCAACTGAAGGACTCTCTTCTTCCCTTTGTTGACAAGACGCATCTCAATTTTCATGGAGTGAATTTGTTGCCGAGAGCTCTCGTTTCCATCGAGGGAAACACCTGAAAAATCCCTTTGACGGCTGTAAATAAGTTGCTAATTTAATCATCTTCCAGGTAATCAAGAGCAAATCTCTATTTGGTCGAGCTGTGTTTCCATATCGTACAACATGTTGAAAATTCATGTGACCGCTTTATATTTTATATTTATCGAAGTTTGATCAGTTCTCATTCCTTTATAGAACCAATTACTAAGAAAAAGATCAAATCATTTTTTAGAATTGAGATGATTGAAATTATTGTAGGTAACATTGCAATTAGCCTTTAAGCATTTTGACTTTAAAACTATGACTAAACTTCAAGAAAGTTGGCTTGCTTGACTGACGTGCGGCCCTCTTTCTGCTGGGAGACCCTCAAACTTTTGCAAAGTTGGAGTGAATTACGTAAATGGTCTGTCAACTCGGCAATAGTGCAGCGATAGTTAGAAAATTTGTCAGCAGCAACACATCATTGGGAACGCTAGGGGCTCTCACGATCATCTCAGCCGTGAAGTGCCCGCGATCGCACGAGGAAACGGTCGACTCAACTCCATGTTTGAGCTTCTTTTTCTTATCCTTCCAAGTATGGAGGAACCTAACTCGCATCAGTACATCTTTCACCCCTGAGTTTCTTCTCCACCCTGGGGTAAAATAACGTTGGTTATATTAGCTATATTGATGGCGAATCTGTAGGTCGAATATGTGTGAAGATAATGCAAAGAATTTGAGGAATAATAGTCTCGGTCCGAGACGAAGGCGGTTTTTATTATACTGTACATTATGCGATTGAGGAGGAAATTATTTTAAAAATATTTCTACGTTAGCAATCCTCTATGTTATCTCACCAAATAGAGTTTTAAGCACTTCATTTTTTACTCTTCAAACAGAATAATGAAGGCCTCTACATTTAGCGCTTGTCAGCAAGTTACTGAATGACATGACGGCGTTTCCACGAATCAAACCTTTGAAAACGCGTCGTTTGCTCGAATCTCCCTCTCGTATAATCCAACCAAGGGACCCAGTTTTATATTTTGGAGAGGCTTTGAAGGCAATATGCGTTGCCTGGAAACTACTGGTCTTTATTGCCTGTCAGTCTCACAAAATTGCGTCACGATATTCTGCTGAATTTTTATCGTTGTGGCTCTGAGCATAGTACTGGTTTTGCGCTCTTCTGATGTATTTTTTACTCGTTTCTCTGTAATTTTTCATGTGTTCTTGGACTTAGAAACACGATGAAGAGTTATTTTTTCTTTCAGTACGATGAGCATCTTAATTTCAATGCGCGAACAATAGGTAAGTAAATTGATAATGATGTTGATTGAACACAACATGGATGACTTTTGCTGGACGATAATCGTGTAAAGTGCCAGTAATTCATGGTTTAATTATCTTTTTCTGTACTTGGGTAGAATAGAGATTTACGAGTAAAATTCCGATCTGCTCATGAAATTAATGAGAAAATAATAGTTTAGTACTGATTTTTCCTGAGTCTTTTGGATGTTGAAGAATAAAATAAAAATTAAAGTAGGCCCAGCGTAATCAGCATACCAACGTTGCTGAAGGCTTGTATCTGAAAGAAACCCATCCCAATACAAATTGAAGAAAAATAGTCTGGGCCAAATTGAACGCATTCATAATCTGAAGAAATGGTCTATGATGACAAAAGAGGGAATTACAACTCTTGAGTCATTCACGCTTCGAGTGTATAATGCCGACGAGCCAGAATTGCTGAACAAACGTAGTACTGCGTTGTTAAATATTGTGCGGCGACGGAACCAAATACGAAAATTAACTTTTTCGCAAGAGCTTTCGCCTGAAGCTTTCGTACGTAAGTGCAGAATTGCTAATGCGTGCTGACTACTGACACTTGCACGCTGTGTATGTGAGATATGCTGCTGAAAATGTTAATGAAGAAGCGGGAACACACTCAGTTTCTCCCGTGTTTAAATGGAAGGGCTTAGAAATCCTACGTCTGAAAAAAATGAAATTCGAATGAATTCGCATTTTCACTCAAGCTTTGGTAGGATATTTCAAAAATTTACGAATGAAATAAATAAAAGAATTTCAAGAGGATAGCGTACTTTAAAGGTAACTCAGGAAAAAGGTGCAAGGAATGTTAAAAATCCAACAAGAGGTACGATAATAGAAACCAATTCAACACTCAAATTAGAGGACTTTGATGACTCAGCAGGATGCAAACTAAAACCTGTGCATGGATTGGCAAAGTTCGTTGGAAAAAAGAAGAAGCTAGGGGCCGTTTCGGGCTCAGCCTCACAGCTCGATTTGATCGCTTGACGCAAGGTGCAGGCGGATTCGTTTCAGGGTCCAGACTCGAGCTAATCGTCGCACTTCATTTATGAATGATTTTATCGTCTCTTTGAAAAGCTCAGCTGTCGTAGCTGCAATTTTCTCTAAATTACCGGCACAAAAATTTGTATGGAATGACATGTACCCTACGTTATGCGCATGGCGCTTTCTTTGAGCACTGTCGGCCGCATCCCATCGATGGAAAAATATAGTCCAGCTGCTGAAATAAATGCAGGAAATGAAACGGGTAAATGTCACGCAATACCCAAAAATCGAAATTCCGACTTATATCAGGACTGAGGGAAATGCGCCTAGTTGATATCTTGAACAATGTTCACGTTAATATTTAGTAGCGCTATCAAGTGCTATATCAATTCATAAAGGGAACATAACATTCGAATTGGAAGTTTTAATGCGTGCCTGTTTTGGTACGTGCTTCATTTCGAACCGAAACCGGGCGACAACGAAGCTCACAAGAGACTTGTTTTATTCGTTTCCGCCATGTTGAGGCGACGAAACATTTAAAAATACCGTGCCTGGGGACAGAAATTTTTCCAAGAAATTTTTCCACATGTTATTTAAAAAAAATATCACAGTTTTACCTATCGTAGAGCCTCTAATTTGAGCTAAGAAGGCACGATTACATACCGTTTCACAGGGCTGTGCGCATAAGGGGGAGAAAAATAAAAATCTGTTCCTTGTATCGGAAGAATATCATTTTTTAATTTAAAATTCCCTGACTCGACAATTACAACCCAATTACTATCTAGCCATTGGTACGAATTATTTAGAGTCATTATGGAACACTGAGTGATATGAAACTTCACAAGCGCTTTCTGCAATAAACAAATTGGCGTTTCCCATTGTTTTTGTTATGCTTCAGGTCGCGCTCCGCTATTACATAGCTGAATATAGAATTCGATGATGTCTTCTGATGAGAAAATTCATGTACTTTGTTACTTACTTCGTTAAGGGATGAAAAATCCGACTAATTTTATCTCCTCAGGAAATTTTCCATAATTGTATATTGTTTTTTAAACGATTCTTTCTATGAAAGACGCACTTCGCGCTGTACACTGAGGGTCGTTCCTCAATTTTTCTTACGAGTTTGCATTAGTTAAAGTTTCTTTGAGTTCTTGTTTCGAAAGTGATACGCTAGGGATAACGTTCAATATTCGAGTGACGTATCTTATGTCAGGGAATATTTTATATCTCGGGCGTGCAGTGAGGTCCAGATTTGCTAGCCGTTGCTTGCACGGCAGTGAAAACGTTCGTGTAACTTAAATGCCATTAGTGAAATGCATCGTATCTTGCTTTAATACAGCTCCTGCTCATGAATATCCGTGCTTTACTAAAAAAAGTCATCTCGGATTCTAACGAGTTGAAATGGAATAATAAATGCAGAAAGTAAGCCACCACATATTCTCGGGATTTTTTTTTGCATAATTCTAATGATCGTGTCATTAGCATTTTACTGGTACTAAGCTAAATCAGCAGCACTCCACCGAAGTTCTGGCAACATTTCGTCGGTCGTTTGTACATCCTCTCCTCGACGTGTGACGCGAAATGATGCGCTAGCCTCCCATCGCGTCAGCTCCTCGCAAAAGAGCTGTTACCTCGTTAGCGTCTGAAGTTCATCACCAATTCGAATGAAGCCAAGTTCGAGAAATCATAGTAACAATTTTCTGGCTGTTTGCGGCCCATGATTGGTTGAAACGATCTAGAGATCGTGCTGAACTCTGTAGGGCTTATTGGAAGTCAGGAAATGTTTGCAATAATTCTGACTAGGTAATGGTGTTAACTCAAGCCAGGCAATAGTGAATTACAGCCAGCAGTAGCGTCAATTCCATGGAAATTCTGCCGCTTCTGAGGCAAGTGGCAGTCCTGTACCAGTGAAGAACCTTAATATTCGACTTATGTAACTATGAATTCGGGCCGCATTTGCAATTTGTTCTTAATCAGAGCTCCTATTCCGAGGAAGAGCAGAGCTATTGCTTTTTATCTTTTTTTATAGTCGGACTATATAGCTATTGCTTTAAATGTTTTTCTGATATGTTGCCGACCTGACCCCGAGAGATGGAGCTGTAGTACTGTTTCTGCACGCCTACAAAAGATGCTTACGAAGACAAATTAGTTTCCATGACCCAGTCTATGCCGAGGTTATTTTTATATTTTATCAGAATCGTAACTGGAAGACAACTGATCCCGCTTGGCGATTACAGAAGGCGAAGAGGCATCGTAACAATATCGTTAGAGCACCGAATTTATTAGAAACATGGTGGAGCAAATGCTTGTCTTAATTAACACACCTTGCGAACTTCCATAGTAAGAGATTTCTATTCACATCAGGAGGAGGTGGCATGCTAATTAAAGCATGTTATTATATTTCGTGCGTGGCCCTCATACCAAAACGCAGCACGTCTGGTGGCCGTCGCCTGGTTTGGTGTTTCCAACGAAGGTTGGTGTTGGCGAGTCCAACGTCCCAGTTCCAAGTGGGAGCAAGCGATATCTCGTCTGAAACCTCTTCTGGGCGAGTAACTTCTCTTGTATTCGCGGTCATCTTTTTCGTAACGAAAATTTTACCCATCGTTGGTTCACTCTTTGATACTTGAAAGTCCTTTCTATCGGTTAGTGCTCTGAAACGTTCCACGAACTAATATAAATTGAGTCTCTCAGTAGTGTTATCTCGTTTTACAGATTTCAATGTTCACTAGAAGAATCGTCTCGTGTTCCAGTTAAATAACAAATACAGTATTTGTACGATCCAAAATACTTTAAAGTTTTCGGCTTTGACAACGCTCATCTTGATCAAGAAACTGGCCTTTACTGTAACACTGGGACGCAAAAGTCTATTGAAAAAGCAATATGATGGAGCGATTCATCGCACTAGTTAAGCCTAAATCATTTGAGCTCGGTACGTTTTCATCCACAGACACGAATCTCGGGGCTCAAATATTCTTGCTGAAGCTGGCAGGCAGCATTTCAAGCGTTGTTTACAGTTTCATTTGGCGCGCAATTTCTCTAAACATTTAACGGAATTTCCAAAGCAGTGGAGGCGGAACTTCTAGCACAACACGGAAGTTGAGCTCAGAGCAGGAAGCGAGGCGAGAGCCCCTCGCACGATCCCTGTGTGAGTTTGGGTCCGAATTTCGCTGTGTACGCGGGGCGTGATGCTCTGTAAGGGGCCCTTTACACGATCAATCAGTGTCTGAAGACAGTGCTAAAGGCGCCCAAACATTGGCATCGAATGTTAACTTTGCTCTTTATTCTGGAGTTAGGTCGGAGTTTCGGGACTGTACAGTCCCTCGAGCTAGGGTGTGTCCTCAGACACTGACTGATCGTGTGAAGGGCTCTTAAAGTCCGCTGGAAGAACTTCATACGAGTCTTCGGCGTCCTCATTAATTTTCTGTGCATAACTTATTTCATTGAATATCTACCTCGTCTTCCTAAGTATGGAGCAGCATTTTGTGAGATTATCTTCAACAACGGTTTTAAATTCCTGGTGAATAAATTTTAGAGTATTCTACTTCTACGTTAAGAAGATTAAGATCTTCATCGCTTTGATATTTTGAATGGCTCTGCATCCGTACTAGCTTTCTGGGGTCAGGCTTCTTTTCATCAGAACTTTTGTGATATCAAATTGTAAGTTGTCTCAAACTGGTATCTAAAAACTAACAGATATGAATTTTCAGATACATCAAATTGCTATTCAAGAAAATATGTTGGGATGTTTTAATGATAAGCAAAATATGTTCAGAAAACACTCTACTACAAGAACCTTCCAGGACAGTACTCGTATATCAACATTCTACTACAAAGCAGCAGCTTACTACGACGCTCCATCCTGCTGGGGGCATGACGAACGCTGCACGCGACTGCGTCTGAGAACTCCGTACACAAATCCTTTCTTTTGTGGACTTCGCTTTCATCAATTTGAAAACGCTAGATTTCGTTATCTCTGGACACATCTGGCAACTAGTTCTTAGAACCTCGGCTTGTTATTTCAAGATATTTTTTCTGCAATTTCCCGTCACAGCATTTCTTTTCAGAGTGAGAATTCATATGTATACAAGGTTGCAGGGAAATATTCGGAAGCGTGTCTTAGGCACATACCTCGCAGTGCAATGTCACCCAGATCTGCATCGCACGCAGCCTCATGGAAGACCGCTTTTGAGTAGCCTTTTGATCGTGACGTTAGGTAGCACAAATTTTAACTAACGTCCTCGAGGAGAATTGCAAACCTAGAACTACGTCAGTGCACGAAAATCCGAAAACCAGCGTCGGTTTGGAAAAGAACAAAGCGGTATTTTACCGGATTTAAAGATATATTACCATGCATTAAGCTGTGCTGTGAAGCTAATGGAGCAGACAACCAGTGATTTCGATAACGATCATTGTAAAATTACATTTTACTGAGGGTTAAGGCTTCTGCTATACCATAACTTCACGAATAAACTCTCCTACCTTGTTCTTTTGTAGACTCGTGGCAGACATTTTCCCTGCCCTGCAGGTCAAGATTTCCCCACGCTAGCAAACTCGCAATTTCAGGTTGTTGAGTTGCTAAGGCTAATTCGTTGTTAAAATGAGGCGAGGATAGACGATGATAGCAATCTTTAAGTAAGGTCGAGTCAAATTTAAATAAGTTAAATAAGAGATAAAAATAGGTTTAGGTAGGTGTATTAAGATTATGTTTATGGTAAGGTTAAGAGAGGTTTGATAGAATTATAAGGCTCCACTAGCAAAAAATCACTAAAATATTCCTGATAAATAAGTAAAATATTCCCTCTGTAATGAGACTAATATCTGCAAACGGTAAAGTCATACGTCATTCGTATCTGACAGCCGCAACGGTCGTTGAGTGCAGCCATCAAAGGATTTTTCGCAGTAGTGATGCTTTGGAATGAGAGATTCGTCACCGGAGCACAGGCCTCCCTCCAGCGCTCTCAGTTGCTCGTGATGCGCGGTCTACCTGTGACATCGGATGCTCGGTGATGCTCTGGAGCATCAGGTAAGCACAGGTAACCCATATTGTGGTAAGCACAGAAGCATCACAATTTAGCTCTGCACGGAAATTTTCTGACTGAACTTCGCGCGAAGGTATAATAGGAAATTGCGTGAATATCGATTCAATAGGATATGCCGGCAAAACACGAGAGTATTTCTTTGCAACCAAAAGCCAACAAAATCGTCCAAACTAATGAGATTTTCCTGTAGCTGGTGGCGTGACCTACGTTTGCAATCAGAGCGTAGAAACCTTTTTTGGTGAGAAATAGCTTTTAGCACTCGCCCTGTGGTATGTCGCTCCATTCATTTGGGCAAATGGTACCCAATGAAGGAAGGCGCTTTAGATTCTTTTGCATACCCAGCCCCTCAAATTCACGATAGGATTGAGGTCAGGCGATTGGCTAAGCCATGGAATGAAACACATTTACTCGCTTTCGAACCATTTTTTCTCCGTGTCTTTTGAAAATTGTTATCCTTTTGAAACGTCCGTTGGCGCCTACCGTTGAACCATCTTTTTGAAGTCATAGATGATCCTGAAGTACCTTCATATACATAGGGCGATAAGTATTCGTCTACAACGATGAGGAGTTTCTGAACGTGGTGGGTAGTAAAGCACTTCAAAGCAAAATGATGGACCTTCCTTGCATGACAGGTATAGGTGCGGTGCGCTGTTTGGATGAGGCGCTGTCCGCGTCTTGCTATAAACACGACCGTCTTAGTGTCGGCAGAAAAGCTCCAGTCTCCAACAACAAACTTTTTATCAGTCCCACCAACACTGTGACTGACCCCGTCGACTAACAAAAGCAATGCGCAATGCTTCATCGCAAAAAATCAACTCGAGGTATAAAAGAAATATCGTCATCTTGTGTTCTTCGGATTGTACAATTTGTTTCTAAACTATTTCTTCATGAAAATCTTTGTCAAACGTGTCACGCTGTACTCATATTTTGCAACGAGAAGAAGAGTTTTGGCGTGGATTCAAAGCAGACAGATCACTTTGATACAATTTCCTACTTACAGTTCTTTACACGAATGCTTCGTGACGCCTAACACTTGCGTAGGTCGGCGCTCGAGGTCACAGGCCGCTAAAACACTCTGTGCAACACACGACGCGACGACCATTCAGTAATATTGAGAGCAGCTCCGACTGCCAGCATGTCACAGCTCTCCAGTATCACACATTTCGGAATTATTGTATTGCCTTCACAGTCCACTGCAACACTTTGATGCGCGCAGCAGCTTGCCACCGAGTTAATCCACGACTCTGAAGTTTAACTTTCCGCTAAACTTGGGCGAGGTCTTCGACCTTCGCTACTATATACTCGTAGTGTCCTTCTTCCCCGAAATTTGAAGAAGTAATAATAGCTGTGCTAGCACTAACACGTCTATACTACGAACACTTGCGTGTAGAAGATACTGGAAGCTTCTATCAGTGTATTGATATTTAAGAATATGCAGTTGACATTGTTGTTACATGGCACAAATTTTAGTTTATTACATTTGTTTCACGTTGAACTTGTATTTAATTGATTTCTTGGCAGGAAAGTGTGATTTATGAGCCCTGTATATTTATACGGTTGTAAATTAATTGAGTTTTCTTTTGTTCTTTACTTCGAACGAAAGTATGCAATTTCTGAAAATGGAAAAAATAGCATGACCTAAGGGACCTAAGTCCAGTCGCTGAAATGTAAGTACATTCAATTCTCTCATCCACGGACGCGACAGTAACGAAATTCGGAAGCAACGGACGAATGCTACTTGTCTGAAAATACAAAGTCCTCCGACCAGAATGTCCGCAACAAAAATGCATGGCTGTAAGTCGCATGAGGAATATTCATGGCAACGGATCTCTCCCTCCAATTTGTCCACGTTTAAGGAGTTCAACTCGACAGAAAGGTATCGCTTCGACTAAACTGCACTCGGGAAAATGCGTGCAGTTACTACTGCTTCGCAACGCATAGTCGGTTCACGCCGTCGTCTTTTGTAACATTCCGGGAGCAAGTGCTTTGGTTGCCACAACACACCAGGAATTGATTGCCTCACGCCCCAGAAGTTGAGGAAACTGGCGCCACTCAACATCGCACGAGATCTTTCCCCTTGTTCCGTCCGCTTTTCTCAAATTTGAGAACCTGTTCCTATCGCTTGTGCAAGCAAGTTTTGAGGCAGCTACAATCAAGGTAACTCAAATTCATTCAAAGTTCCCAATTCATCTTGCCTTGAATATTGCAGAGGAATATTGATTGATCCGTCGGAAACTCGGCTATAGAAGTGACTTCTTGAACTTATTCACTATATAAGAGCAAGGTGCAGAGTTCGGAGGAACGAGGAAGAGTTGCTTACACGGAAGACGGTGCGATTTAAGAACGTTATAGTGACGGTGCAGAACTATTTCTACGCTGAACACATATCGTCAGCCTATTTCTTTCGTCATGCGTTGAGAACAACTGAGAGTTCATGAACAAGTGTCATTCGAAGCTCACGCCCGCACTACATGGAACGTGTTACGGCGCTCAAAGTTTCGAACAGGTTTGTTCGAGCGTCAATATATGTTAGTACAAATGCGCTAAAATACATTTTAGTGCATATTTTGAGTAATTTAGTACAAGTGTAGCACAATATATTGACCTTAGGGATTATGCACCAATAAAACTTCTCCTTGAATATACGCAAACAGAACGTTTTCATTCTGCTCTTGATTTTTTGCTCGTTTTAAAGCCTCACCGACGGCTACTCATGTTCGACATGTTTCTTAAATAACGTACTCCTAAATTCATCTACTACTAAAATAATGAAATTATTAGCCACCTTTATCTATTCATCAGTAATATAACGACTAAGCATTCAGGGTACTTCGACGCTAGAGATACGCGAAATTTTCGCATTAATCTTATTTTTTCTCCGAAAAAGAGATACACTCAAGTCTCTTCTACGTCAAGATTAAGGTGCCTAATTAAAGGATCTCTGAGATTACCCCTGCAGCCGAGAGACGCGGCCTAATTCGGCAACAGAGATCCAAATACACGCGCTGCGACCGCTCCTCGTGTTGGTGCTGGACGTGAACAACCACCCCGCTGCAGAGGGGATTTAGCTCGAATTCTCCTCCTCTAAAGGCAGATGTTTCCGTCCCAACCAAATGTATGAGCAGTTGAATTAAACTTTTTGATAGGAAGTCGTGAGACTGATATTAAGAGGAGATTTACTTACAAAATTTTCAATTCGGGTTAATATATTCCACTCGTTTCGTTAATAAGTTCAAGTTACGAGCCTAAACAGGCATGGAATTAGTGTGAGATTTGCCCTCGAGAAAATCCCTATCAGAAGTCTTCCTGCTCCGCCCAGAAAACACGGCTGCTCTAGTGTGCTTGCGAGGAGAATGTTTCCTTCAGCTCAGATGCAAGTGGGCACTTAATATTCCTTGAGCAAGTACGATAAGCTCTGCTTGAATTAATTAAATTTTAGGTATTTTCACATCCACTGTAACTTGGAATATACTTCGATCGACTTTTTTAATTTCTAGCTTTTTCCTACAAAAAAGAATGGCTTATTATCGCTTTCTTATGAAATAGTTTTGATGAATCTGTAGCACGACGAAAATACGCAAGATATTAATTTTACTTCATATTCACTGAACGACTGCAATGTTCCGGCCAAAATACGTCCACCTTCGCCAAGAATCAGGATCCTTTCTTGTTCGTTGTCGCCGTTGTAGAAAGCAGAGAATTTAATTAGCATCTGTTATATATATATATATTCAGTCACTGTGATCTAGAAGGACAACTCCCGTATGTTTGTAGGCGAGCGAACGCAGAAGAAGGGCACCCGCAAAAACAGACGAAATCAAAAATGCTTTGGCCGTCCAGTGTTAATATTTTTGTTTTCAGCAAAAGACGTCGTTGTTGTTCCTCTTGGTCTCATCAGCAATGTATTAGTAATTAGTAATTATAGATGCAAGGCTTTAGCGGAATTCCTAAGGACTTTGAAAAACGACAAACATACTTGATACAGCATTCAGGCTCATGCTAAATAGTTTGAAACTGATGTCTGTCGATATACTCGCTTGTGACAGTCAAATACGGATTAGTTAGTCAGACTGTCGAATTCATGCAGACAGCTGCAAACGGTCAAGCATGTAATGCTGTCAATATTAGTGAGCAAGCATACTAGCGCAGACATACTGGCGCAAGCATACTAGCGCAGACATACTAGCGCAAGCATACTAGCGCAAGTATACTAGCACAAGCATACTAGCGCCAGCATACTAGCGCCAGCATACTAGCACAGGCATGCTAGCGCAGGCATACTAGCGCAGGTATACTAGCGCAGGTCTACTAGGGCAAGCATACTAGCGCCAGCATACTAGCACAGGTATACTAGCACAAGCATACTAGCGCCAGCATACTAGCGCAAGCATACTAGCGCAAGCATACTAGCGCAAGCATACTAGCGCAGGCATACTAGCGCAGGTAAAGCTATGTAAACTCACACGTTTGAGCATCCCGTCGTGCACATGCAACCATTTACGTGTGTATAGGCACACCTTTTCATACAGGCAAGCAGAAAAAAATACCTTCATTATTTTTACACGTCAACTTCTTGGGAAACCTCATCCTCAGTATGAAAGAAAGAAGAACCAATGATATGATTTAAATATTTCACGGGAAACGTTTCGGAATATTCCCATGGCATCACCAGTGAAATAAGACGTGGTAGACGATATCGTGAAATTCGTAAAATTTTCACGCTTCCCTCTATCAAATTCATTGCGCTGAAGTTGCTACGAAAATATTCGGAAACGTTTGCATTTAAATATGTTATCATATCATTGGTTATTTTTTTTATGCCGATAATACCTTCATCGACGTACCCGTACATGGACAAGCATCCAGCCCCAGACGTCCCCTTGCAAGCGCGTGTGAATGTCGAGTTAAATTTCACAATTTCAGTCCAATGCACGTGCATACAACAGCAAGAAACGAGGGCGTCGAGTAGGCCCGAGCAGGTGCATTTGCGCAAATAGACCTAGAGTGGCCGTATTACATTTGCACTAAAATAAAAATAACTCTAACGTAACGGCCGCCAGTAACCACGACCTCAGCACGATACCAAAACCATTCCCTAAACAGCATGTCGAGAGTGGCCTCAAGACGTCCTTCGAAAAAAGACCTTACGATACTGTGCAGTCATCCGCGGGGGCTTCTTTTATTTTCTGCTTGGCCTTGTGTGAAGCGCGTCGAATGAGGGAGCGACTGCGGGGTTTGTTGCGGGAGAAGAGGTGGGGGGACGAGCTCCCTGCCGCTGCAGCTCCTGACGCGGGGCTGCTGCTGCTGCTGCTCCCGCTCGTCTGCAGGAAAACGGTTCAAATTCATCACTGAACTGCTCAAATGATTCCCTACGAGTTTTAAAAGCTGTGTATGGAATGGGTCATACAGTATATGAATAGGGCTAGAGACCGGGGGCTGCTCGTGAAAATGTATATTGGTAATCTGAACATACGTAAAATGGAGACAATATTCAATGACGCACGTTTGACTTAGATGATGTTGTATCGAACGAAGTCATCGGGTGCACCAAGTAGTTGACTTGGTTTCCCGTCTTCCCTACATTAATCATAATAATTTAACATGAAATTAGGTATTTGATAAATTATGCGGGAATAAATTGCAGAAATCTTTTTCAACGGCAGCACTGCATAGTGATCAGTTAATTCAAAAAGCTGTAATGCAGGAAGTTCGACGTAAATTTAAAATACACTCTCAAAGATTCGAATTCCAATTATACGGCCTCAGTATCGAAATAGGAGTGAATATAAACGGCCACAGAAAAGTTCGAATTAAAATTACATAATTGGCCGATTTCGATGATCTGTTCCTGAGCGCGTACCTTCTACTCAGGAGGTCCGGGGTTCTACTTCTACTCAGGAGGTCCGGGGTTCTACTTCTACTCAGGAGATCCAAGGTTCTACTTCTACTCAGGAGGTCCAAGATTCTACTTCTACTCAGGAGGTCCGGGGTTCTACTTCTACTCAAGAGGTCCGAGGTTCTACTTTTACTCAGGAGGTCCGAGGTTCTACTTCTACTCAAGAGGTCCGAGAAGGAGGTCCGAGGTTCTACTTCTACTCAGGAGGTCCGAGGTTCTACTTTTACTCAGGAGGTCCGAGGCTCGATTCAGGGTACAGAGTTCCCCCGTTTAGAAGCTGGATTGAAGGCGACGTTCACAACACCCGGCGCACCCCATCGCCTGGATCGGAGTGACCGAACTTCTCCAGATGAAACTAAGACAAAGTTGTACGAATGCACAGATTTACGAATGTTTTAAAGCAGTAGTGAAACAAATAGCGTTACGTGAATTTGGAGCAGAGTTCAGTGTTGAATTGAAAGGCTTTTACGAGGTAGAACGTAAATGTTTCTGGCTGTGGATCGAAGTCAAATCTTGTGATAAAAGCCTTCCTCTCTATGACTAGAGTTTTCAAATAAAACAAGCTTGTTTCGCAGCAGAATTGAGTTCAGGGTAAAAACTGGTGTCAAACAGAAGGTCTGCCACGCGACATATGGATGTCGCCGGACGAGTTCAAGCAAAAAGTTAAATTGTTAAATTCTGCAGGAGATGTGACTCGTTGGTCATGTTGCGACTCGCATTGAGGGATACGAGCTTAGGGATCAGGGACCACGAGAAGACTTCCCAGAAAACAGTGGGTTACTTTTCATCAGCAAGTAGCACCTACTTCTTATTTACATGACGCTAGAGACGAGAACCTCATTGACAGGTGAAGGTGTGTGGCGTCACGTGCACTGTAGTGAGAGAATGTGCATATTCGATGAATTGTTGGGTCAATTAATCAATCCGAAGGAAACAGTGTGAAACGTTGTAAATGGACGGTGTCATGATCAGTTCCAAATTAGGGAGCGAGTTGTATACTGGAGCAGTATGCCGTAGAAGGACCTCCATTGTTGGACTGAACCATTGTACGGAAGAGGGAGAAGGCGAGGGAGAGAAGGTGCCTTCCCACATCTAGTGCAATGTACTCACGTCGGAGTTTCGGGTGCAGCAGATTACTGATGAGCGATTGACGGTGAATATTGAATTCTTATAAATGATTGAGTTGTTGTAAGCCAAGTTAGAGCATAACGAGCATTCGAAGGCTGAGTTACTTGAGGCGAGTATTGGGAGGTTAGTGTTGGCAGGTGAGTATTAGGAAGCAAATATTGCACGAGAATAGTATTTCAATGCCAGAGTATTGCGATGCAAAAATATTGCGACGCGAGAGTATTGCGATGCGAGAGTATTGCGATGCGAGAGTATTGCGATGCGAGAGTATTGCAATGCGAGAGTATTGTAAGGTTGATGTTGCAATGTCAACACAAGTCAAGCAATACCCCGCTGGATTAGATAAGATTGAAAGCTCATAATGCGATCGTTAGAGACGGATTTTTGTGTCCGCTGTTAGAATTTTTGAAGAGAAAACGTGGATGCACGAACACGTCACTAAAGCTGAACGCTCTGACCGGCGTGCCGTCGTCCTCTAATTACGCTCCAAGTTTTCTCGTCTCAGGATAGCGAGTCTTATGAACAGCTGCAGTACAGGCTTGGATTTCGCTGCCACTCTTCGTTTTGCAGTAAAAAGATAACGAGCATCAATGATCGCTGAGCTGCTCTTGTGGTCGGCTTAGTGGCCGCTCTCGATATTTTTTGCAAGATTTCCCCGAGAGCTGCTTACGAATGTCTTCAGACAACGTCATCGAATGGCACCCATGTTCTTGAGCCATGATGATATGATTTAAAGTGTTTTCGCGTTCAGAATTCGCTGGATTTACTTTAGCTCAATTTTATAATCAATAAGTGTAAATATACTCTGCCGGCATGAGTGAGGGCAAATCCTGTCCATTACCGGGATAGCAAAACCAGCCCTGAAAAGTACAGTGTATACAAATGTAAACATGGAAAAATATACCTTGGTTTAGCTACATGTAAAGTTATTTACATTAACAACAAAAAATACCAATGGAAGGTACCGTCGTGTATAGAAATGTGGCATGAAAAAATGCATTGGTTATCCTACTAAATTATAAATTGGACCTTTAACCTCTGCCCAACACTTGAGAGGACCACTTCTCATGGGATGGTTTATTCAAAGTTTGTTTATCTAAATTTCCTTGAAATTTTCACGGGTTCTGCTAGTATTACTAAATGCACTCTCTTTTGAATTACTTTCAGTCATTCTTATAATCGGTTTGATAATATATCAAGGAAACTGTGCAAAACATGTTAAGCCAAACGGCTGGCCTTAATTCTGGGAAACCTGATGGTTCTGAGAAGCGGGGCCGCTGAAGCTGATTCATCCTATTACAGGAACTGATGGAGACCGAGACTGCGGTCATCCTCGGCAGGGCCCAACTTCATCAGTCTTTTCCGGGAACTAAAGGCCGGCTGTTAGTGTCCGTCCTATGGGTGCAACACGGCGCCATTTTGCCTGATTGCCGTAATTGTGTGTATACAGTTCAATAGATATATTGCTGTTCGGTGTAGCACTCTTCAGCATTATAGTCATCTGTAGCAGCCCAACCGTGCTGTAATGCTGTGATCTCCTTTGCTTCTACTCGATAGATGATACGCACACTTATGTTAAAAATTGTTCATGTCCTTGAATTATTCTTGAATATATTTAAACAAATCCTTCATGGGATACTTCTCTTAGTAATACGTATACCCAAAGTTTTGAACGCGTTCGGGAATAAAACGTAAATTGTGAGCTTTTTAATATCTTATTTTAAAGAAATAATGAGCAGAAATAGCAAATGAGCCGTGCTCATATTTATCGGTAGCACTTTTTTCGTTTTGCTTAGTTCATTGCAGCATTCATAATCGAAGTTTTCATCTCATTGGATCTTAAACATAAATACAGAAAAGTATTGTTTTCAGAAAAAAATCTAGCTTAAATAGTGTTTAAAATGTACTCTATTGAAAATGGGTTTCCTTTTTCTGCTCCTCTGCATTTTATTCCGAACACCTTGTAAACTTTTGTTAAAAACATTGCGAATAAAAGTAGCTTATGGAAGGATTTGTTCAAATACATTGAAGAATAATTAAAAGGTTTGAATAATTTGAACGCAACCGTAGTTCTCCATACAGAGCTCAAGCCTTGCTCAATATAAGCTACCACCTCTACCGCAGAAGAACGCACTAGAAGCATCACTTGCACTGCCCACGTCTCTATCTATTTATATCTATCTGTTTATCTATCTATACCAGACCACCCGTAACCCGTTGGATCACTATACAGGGTGTCTATAAATTTCTTTATAATTTTAAAAATTTATTACAAA
>VOMN01017097.1:0-21795 GCA_014899125.1 Orchestia grillus
TAATGGTGCCTATTTCATTCCATTACATTACATTTCTAAACTACCTGGGAAATCTTTGAATTGATCCCCTTAACAATTTATATTGCTCTCACTAATTTAACAATACAGTCTATTTAAAAATAGCAATAGAAATAGACAAATGCAATCCTGTCATTAACTTTTTAATATATTATTAGTTACTTTGTCTCTTATAATTATTTTAAACATTTACCAAAACATCTTGAACACCATGTTTTCATAACTTTACTGTTAAAAATCATTATTACATTCTGCAAAAATTTAGGTAAATGTTTACTTTACTGGAGCCACAGTACAGAGTGTCCTGTTCATCATACAGCCTTCATTTTAGTTTCACTGGCTAGGAATAATTTTTCTGGACAGAAACCTATTTTTCAAAAGTTTAGATGCATTGAAAATCTATACAGAAAAATATTCAAGCTGTTCTCATACTTATTGATTAAAATTTCACACAGTCTCCAGAAATTTGGGTCACATTTTTACATATCATATTGCATTGTGTCAAACAAACAGGGTGTATTTTTAAATATTAGCAGCAGAATGTTGACCTTGGGCTTATTTTTCACGAGGCTGGACCTTACATTTATGACTCCAGAGCTTCATTGCTTTGATTTATTATACTGGGAACCAGGATTGATGCATTTTTTGTGTTCATTTCAAGATCTTAACAAATAGAAAATTTTCATTCATTTCATTTAGAAGTAGCAGATTTTGAAATAACATTAATTATATAAATGATTAGACTATCTAAATTCTTCATTATACTTTAGGGACTCTAATATCATTTTCCAATCTCCCTACCTTTCAAGGATTTTTTTAGAAAAAATTCCAAAAATGAGACAATACACCACACCTCAAAGAAAGCTTCAAGCGCTAAGTGAAACTTTTGCAGGCTTATGAACTCATTTTTCCAGGAATCATTATTCTAGGGAACTATTATTTGGGCTAAAATTACACCCAGTTTCATTTCGATTGTCGTATTTATCTCGGTGAAACGAATACAACAATCCTTTCCTTACACTATGTAACCTCAATTTGTCCATAACCTAATGTGACCAGGAGGAATCATAGGAGTGGGAGACAGCTTGTACAACATCAACTAATTTTTCAACATTTCCTCATATAATCTTCATGGAAATAGACTTCTACCCCTCAGGAAATCAAAATCCTATCCAATGGCACTAGTATGAAGGGTATGCAAAAATATTAGGCTGCCCAGTTGGCCATAGTAAACAAATGTTAAATAAAATTTGTATATAAATATCTCTAGTACTTCATCAAAAAGATCAATTTAAGGTTAACACAAACTTTTAATAATAGGCTTGAATAGAATACTTAATTTACAAAATTCTCTTTACATCATCAATCCATACCTGAGCTCCTAAGAAGGATAGCTTTTCAAATTCATCTTGAGTGAGGGTAACTAAAAAATATTTAACAGGACTTGACCCAGTGTTTTCAATGGTTATTTTGTGACTGATTTTCACAAGTTGGGTTGTTAGGTCAATTTTACGTTCCAAATTCTTGATAACAATGTCTTTATTCAAGACATCATTAGCACAAAGTGCTAGCGATAACAAACAAAAGCTCACATAGAGCTTGAATGCATATGCCATGGTGAAAAATCCTCAGGTACGTAAGAGTTGTATACCGGTATTCCGCCACATACACACTCGTACACCGGTACCACCCGAACAGGCTGACCAACCAACAGTTGACAACGTACGCTTGCGGCAGACAGATCATCTTACCCGAGTATAAAACTCTTTACCCTAAATATTTTTTCTCCACACGTATGATGCTTAGTCAAGAAATTCTGAGTAGAAAATTTTAACACTAATAAAAAGTGGACAAATCCCAATGTGCTCTACTCAATTTTGCACGTGTATTTTTTCACATAGAGGCAAACTATTTTACCACTATATTCGTCCATAAAATGTTCAAAGTAAAATGTTTGTGTGCTAACATGAATCGCATATCGGGATGGGTTATTCTTTAAAAATAAGGCCTAGGTAAATAAATGACAACCAGCGAATACAGAACATAATTAAACAGTAGGTTTGATAATATCTAAGTACTTTAATCTATGGGCGCTACATGGTGTACTGCTAGCGTGATGGCCTCGTAATCGGGAGGACCCTGGTTCAAATCTCGGTTCAGTTGAGGCATTTTCACGCAAGCAGATAGTACTTCCCTTGGAAAAGGAAGTTTAAACCCCACATTACTCACATCTCTCACTGCGCCAGTAGTTGTAAGGCGTTGAAAACACAACAGTAATACGTGTTGAAATTAATAAAGGAATTAATAAAACAAAGAAAATCTACGCAGCTGGATTTTCAGTAACTGCTAGCGTAGTATCGATATAAACTGTACTACGTAAATTTTATTCCGATAACTACAAGTTATAGTCACTTTAAACTAACTATTCTTTATCATATATGAATTGAACCACACTTGAGTATAGATAGCTTAAATTGCTCTTTAACTAATCTGGTGTCTTGCATCATGACATCTTAAAACTCACTCACTGAATGCAAAAATAATCTTTATAATCTCCAAACGAAAGTAATGTTCAATTCAGAATGCTCAAATGAGACATCTTCTGTTAATAGCATATGTTTTAACTGAAATTAGCTCGTGCCGGGCTTGGTGTTTGGCAGCTCTTTTCTGTGAAATGATTTGATGCAATCCACCAAGTGTATGTACGTAAAAGGGTTTCAACTCAAACGCAATTCATATTTAGCTATCTCTGGCCCAAATTTACTAACTAGTTACACATTTTTAAAGTCCAACGTCCCAATTTTTCCGCCAACTTAGTTATCGCTAATTTTACAATCTCATTTACTACGGTACAGGATTCCCCTTCTATCCCTCAAATAAATGGAAACATGTAAATTCAAAATATTAATTTGAGTAAAGGCATGTGGTGTTGACGGCTTTGAACCATATAAAAAGAATGGTAGCAGTCGTCCTGCTATTTGGTGCGTCCAAAACAGAGTAGTTGTTCATATTATTTATTAAAAGACAACGTAACGAAGTTCAAGAAACTTAATTAATACGTAGCTTCGTTGACTCTTATTGATGTTTCATCGTAAATGGCCCACAGAAGAAATGTTTATTATTGTGGCGAGTGAATAGCTTATTCACATGTGAAGTCTTATATGATTAATGATAGAAGAGCTTCATGCTCTTCTCCTTGGGTTTCGATGGAACTCATATGTTATTCATGATTCCACTAGTGAATGAATCCAGGGTACAATTAATCACTTGTGTTAGGAGCGAAGTCATTAACGGTCGCCATGTTTTTTGCTATCTTAGGAAATTTCAACAGATGATGAGCCTCAGCACCATCCATGTGTATTTAATGTATTTATGGCGACAAGATCGTCATCGGCTTAGATACTTAGATAAAAAATATTGTTTGTGACAAGAATTATCAGAATGGCTCCCTCAGCGACTTTAAGTTCTCTATACATCACTCCACGAGGGCTACTATTCCTCCATGAAGGTTACTATTCCTCCATGAAGGTTATTACTCCTCCATGAAGGCTATTATTCCTCCATGAAGGCTATTATTCCTCCATGGCCCTCCGCAAGACAATCTTATCCAGCGTACTTTGATTTCGGAAGGCAATCGAAAGAAAACTTCGTGTTCATTTGCATGAAGAAAAAGAATTAACGCATGTGAGACGAGCACGTACATTTCAGGCAGCACCAAGTGTGTGTTTCGCGAGTGTTATTTGGACTGAAAATAACACTCGAGCTAGGTTACCAAAAACAACTTTATATATTCAATTTTATTTATGGAAAAGGCAAGGAACACATAAAAACGCAGTGTAACAGAAGAAAACTTGCAATGTCCGACAAAAAACAAGTTTTTTCAAGCAAATTTAGTGTCGTGGATAAGAATGTAGCAACGTCGACAAATGAAAAAGTTATGAAATGAATATGCTTTGCGGGCGATTTAATATTTGATAACAAATTGGTTTCAACGTAATGTATCACTAAAAAGGCTCGTAGTCAATTTTTTTAAAATTTCAGTTAAAATTTAACGATAAAACGATTTTCAACTTCATTCGTCACCTAAAACAGAGAGTAATAAATGATTATAAATGCAAATTAAAATTTCGCAACAAGGTGGTTGAAATACGTGATCGAGAGTAAGATTCTACAGAACACTCAATACTATGAACACAACTGAAATTATATTTACAAATCACAATCACTGATCAGTTTAGATTATCTGATGTCAACAACAATGCACAGAATACAAAAACTATCTTCCTGTACCATATAAATTCAAAAGTGCCACATCTATTCACGAAACAGTTTCAAATACATAATATATATTCATACGTACAATATTAAATTCCTCGATTACTCCTACGTTTGAAAGCAGACATGATTAATTAACAACCCAATAATATGGTCACGTCTGCATTTGTTTGAATGCCGGCACATAACGATCAACGTGTGACCAATATTAGGAGAAAATCGTGTTTCGGTTTAACTTATAAGGAACTAAGTGACTAATATTTTAAGAAATCGTGATATGAATCATTAGGCAGGCGCATACGTAACTGCTCGGAGCACATTCAAAGCATTTGACGAATACTACAAGACACTGGAGCCTGATGGTTGAAGTTTCCGTTCAAGGTTATATATTTGACTTTCATTCGCAAAATTCTAAATAAATTCGACGGCGAGAGTGGTTAGCAATTATTTACAAACGTTTAGTGTAGAGTTGCAACATCGTTCAAATTTCAGGTTCATCTGACGGTATCCGTAATTCAGTCTATCATTCTTCTTAAAGTAAATATAAATAGTTATGGATGGTTCCGTGATTCAACTTACACAATGTTATAGTTGTCAAATTTCTTTCATTTACAACTTTTTAACATCTTCTTGACTGAAGATAACTGTTGACTAAGTAGTGAGTGACGACCTTGCATCTTATTTTATTCCGTCACAGCATCAATTCAACAACACGAATTAAAATGCGAAACTGAAAATATAATATGATGCCAGCGGGTAATTTCCTACATATGTTACTGAATATTCAAATGAAAATGCAGTCTCTTCCATACTTTTTGAAGTATTCACAGACTACGTCTTACATGACCCCCAGTCACGTCTGCGTCTATACCCATTATGAGGAGCACGTGGGTCCACACTTTACCCTTAGCGGGTACACTATCATGCATGCGAGGATACACGTTACAGTACTTTGCACATACTACGGCATGAATACGGGTATTCACGGGACAGTGTTTAATAGATTCCAATTTTCTTTTTGAGGTTTTGTTGTTTCCATTCTGGGAGGCCGGAGAATGCTTCGCGACTCATGCCAAACTCGCGATTGAAGTCGTCGTCACTCATGTAGTCCTGGAACGTACATCCGTGATGTCGTTAGTGTATTGCATATTAAAAAGAAAAGACCGTGTACGCCGAAACAAGTCACGTATAACGCACGGTTCAATGCAAGTTTTCAAACAGTAAGACTACTGTAATTTTAAAATTACATGTGCAAATCACATTGAAATATCTAATTGGGTTGTTTAATTCGGCGGTTTGCCGTTCAGCGTGAAATGGTATGATGAGCTCCACCAGTTCTTCACTCACAGAAAAACATGCGACGGAGTAAAGATAAATTGTGGAGAGCTGTATAGGGAGTTCGTTTGATCGTGTTTAATTTTTCAGCATTTGATGACATACTTTCAGTTCTTTGAAGTTGAATTAACTCGCGTTGAATCAAGCTTGAGTAATCACGCTGTTCATTTGGCTATTTTGTCGTGGTTTATATTTTATTCTACCTTCACTAATCTAATTTGCAAAAGTACGAACTTTTACACTATTGTCAATTGGTGGAAATGATAAGAAATCAATTAGAAAATACGGAATGCCCGGAACGATTATTCAGTTACTTCGCAGAAACGAGCTCAATCAGAACTCACTATGCATGTTCTCTAATATTTTAAAATGCATCAGTGATGTAACACTGAAGACTTTATTTTCCTTGTTACCATTCTCTGACGAAGCAGGCCCTATATTTTATAAATAGAAGACCTAAACATACTATTCACTGTAGAACAAAATCTCAGTTAACACCCAGCCTTATCAATTCCAGTTAACGTGCGGAAACAAACTTTTTTTCTCCCGAAAATTCTAGATTTCTCACCTCTTTGCGAGTTGGGTCGATGTCATCCGGCAACTTGTCGGCATCCCGGGTGCGCAGTATGGCCATAGGGTAGGTCTTGCGGATCTCTTGGCCGTCATCACCCTTGGACCGGGAAGGAGTCACCAGCACCGTGCACCCCGGCGACGACTCCTTCAGTCTCTCACAAATGTCTTCGTAGGTCATGTTGTTCTGGCGGTCCATGAAGCGGCATTAATTGTCGTCGTAGACACGCGAAGTATTCGCCTTTTGACGTTAGCTATTTCATCATTGAAATAAAACTTACATAGGTGTATGTTCTGAGTGTAAATTATTAGTTAGTTTTTCATACTTGTGATAGAACTTGATAACATGTTCTGGGAGTCAATTTTTATGCATTAGTTTTCGTCATAAATTCGTGAAGAATTAGATTTTTGACTTCTCGTTTATGAAGTGGAACTTATGCGTAATACTACCATATCTTATAAAGTGGAGACTCAAATCAGAATAATTTCTACAACTTTGTAAAAAAGTTTGATTAAAATGATGGTTTACAACATTAACATTTGTCAGGCATAGGCTCATTTTGAGTTTAACTTCGAAATTACGAAAGGGGCGTGAGTAGCGTAAAAACTCACTCGTGCTTAATCGAAAAGGCCATCGCAGTTATTTAAAATTGAACTCTTCCGACGCAACATTTAAGCCCGTTTGGTGACCTGTTGAGTCAAAGGCACGGACCTGTGGCGTCAATATACGGTTGTTTCAAATTTATTTCTTGAATTCTGGAAAATGGTAACGTAATTTTGTGTCAAACAAACTGGCAAAAAATCACTGAGTGATAATTATACCTGTTAAACATATAATGTTATGAAATCAGAACAATACACATCGGTCTTGTTGTATATTAGCAGATTCTTTGTGGTTGTAGAAATGTTGCGTGAGGAATGAATTCAATGGGACAGGATCAACAACAGACATAATTCCTGTTATAACTGCATGGTCAGGGGATACTTAAATTAATTATTAAATTGTTAAATAATATCATCACAGATCGGACTTCTAAAATCCTCGATTCTGTCACTCGGCAACACCTGTAACCAAGCATAATTTTTGAACCATTCAGTTCATGCTCAAGAAAATATGAAAAAATGTAAATGGAAGAAAATAGTTAATTACATATTGCACGATAAATTGCGTAATTCTCTAGAATGGGAGACAGATGATATGTGGGGGACTTTAGAAAATGGTGAAAGAGGAAGTGACATATCCAGTAAAGACTGTGAGAATGAAGCGGAACTGTTTGCTTCCAGAAGTTGATGGATTTTGGTGGTTCAAACTGTAAATGACCCTTTAAACGATTAGTCAATGTCTGAGGACAGTCCGGAAGACACCCGAATATGGGCACCGAATACGAATTTTACTTTCTATTCTGGAGTCAGGTCAGAGTTAAGCGACAGTACTGTCCCATGACTTCGACCTGACTTTAGAATGGAGAGCAAAATTAGCATTCGATGCTCATATTTGGGTGTCTTCGGCCACCGCATTCAGACGCTGACTGATCGATCGTGTGCAAAGTTCTTTAATGCATCATCAGCAACTACGTTTCATGGTTCAATTAACAGACAACACTCACATTCCAAAGGTCGTTATCCCAGACCCCAAAGAAGCCCGTGAAGTTGGGGGGCTCGTACCCTTGCTTGATGAGTATGATGGGGGTGTCAGGGGACCGGCCTCGGGGGTCCGTCTTGATGTACTCGGCCGCCAGCGCCTGCGAGTTGACGCGCTCCGTCTGCACGCCGTGGGGTCTGGGTTGTTAGCTGTCTCGTGTTTTTCTTGCATGCATTTTCCGGTTGTTTACGTAGTTATTACAGTTGGGACTTGTCTTCGTATTCTCTAATGTAACTTCCAGTTGTTAATTATCTTCAAGTTTACTTATTTTCGTGTTCTCTAATGTAACCTCTAGTTGTTAATCATCTTCAAGTTTTAAAGAATATCGCCCAGTTGTCCATTGTCTTCAAGTTTTCAAATGTATCATCAAGTTATTAATCGTCTTATATTCTTAAATCTATCATCAAGTTGTTAATTGTCTTCATTTTTTTCGTGAACGTATAGTCCACTGGCTTACTTATTTGCTGTAGTCGTGAATTGTCCTCATCTTCTGAAATGCATCGTCCACGCGTACATTATCCTTAAATGTGTCAGTCCAGTCTTTGAATATATTCCGTCTGTCCAGTAGCTTGTACTTAATTATCAGTTTCAAGCCTTACAGTCCCTTCATTCATAATATGATTTTTACATCATTCATTAGAGCTTTAACGTTCAGTATTCAGTTGCCTAGCTTCAGAGTAGTTACTTCGAGCATTCAAATCGATATTTTTATAGAAAAAGCTGTATTAAATCCCTTTCATTTTCTTCATCAATTCATTGATATCTAGTACAAACGTTTAGCAATCAACGCAAAGTAAGCCTGCTGGTGGGAAGATACTAAATTGCATCTTCTCTGCCATCATCTGGAATACCAGCATTTATGTAAATTCTACTTCCATTTCCAATTATTTGTGAGACAACAACAACATTTTGTTTCATTACACTAAAGTCTTCTAAGTTATATATATAAATTTATTTCGTTCAATTGATTCGAAAACTCTTGAGCACAGGAGTCACAATCTTTTAGCCTATTTCGAAACCAACTAGATTTCCCAGTGTAGCCCTTTCAGAGTACCGTGATGAAATCGAGAACCTACTCTCCGATAATGGAGAGTATCGCAACTTGTTCTAGGTGTTGCAGAATACTTCGGTGCAGTAAACCTAGTCTAATACTTCTTACAGAAGCCTTGCGGATCTCCTAGTTATTACCGAAAACCTCCTAGTTGTTGATGCAACTTTGTTGATCTACTCTTTGTAGCAAAAAATCTCTTAGTTGTTGCAGAAACCTCGTTGATATCCTAGAAGCTGAAGAAAATATTCTAGCTGTTGTTGAAGCTTTGTTGATCTCCTAGTTGTTGCTGAAAAATCTCCTAGTTGTTGCAAAAACCTAGTTGCAGAAAACCTAGCCCGATAGCGAAGTGGGAGTGTCGGACCTTGTTGCAGTTGACTCCCAGCCAGATGAAGACCGCCTCCCACGTGTCGAGGAGCATGACGTCATCCTCCACCAAGTCACCCTGGCCGAAGTGCAACACTTCCTGGGCTGAGCAGCGAACGAATCAAGACATGAGTATAATATACCATGGAGGGTTTCAGAGATGAAGGTGATATACGTATACACTGTAGGATTTTAGAGGTGAAGGTGATGAGAAGAAAAAATAAGGGAGATAGTGGCGAATAAATGGGCTAATCTCTCAAGATATTATTTAGAAAAATAGATAACGAGATAAAACATGGTCCGTACCCATAGGTTTACGTAGGCTATGCTTTATGATATGTGTTGTATTAAACAAAACGTTGAAAATAAGTATGGAAACGTGTGAAGTACGAAACAAAGTTACCGCTATGGAAATAACAGGAAAAAAGCTATAGAATAAACTTCTGTGAAAGACGTACTATAATAGGAAAAATAATATATAATACTAAATTAATTCCTCCAAAAAGTCTCCATTTATAATAAATTCCATGACAAATCTGTGTTTTTAACTGGGCTTATTAAGGTAAGAGGAAATTATCTCTACCGACCTCTTCCGACGGGACACGAGGAGAGTTTTCGTAAGCTTATATCTTGAAAAATTATGTTTTATCGTAAGTTTGCAATCACGGAATGAACACATTTTCCACAGGCTTGCTCCACGAATGGTTTCCTCTCACGACTCCAAAAAAAAGCAAACACATATGATACAAGGTCCGCGGAAAAAAATATAGTAAAAATATGTTCCGTACGTCCCGCCGCCGTATTGATGGCACAGCGCGAGAACGGTAAATAGGCATCAACCAACTTCAAAATTTATTCGACTGTATACCGAAACTGAATTTGAACACGAATAACAGAATGGAATACGTGAAAGGGAAATTTGGTGATGGATTGTTTTGGAAAATGTTGGATGCATTATTGTTGTGGCAGAACGAGCGTCTGGACACATGAAGACCTCTTTTAATCACTCTGCACTTCTTATTTCCGCTGGTGAAACTCGTTCGCGTTGCCAAATTTGAGTCCAAAAACTAATCCGCATTGCCAGATTTGAGTCCAAAAACTCATACGCGTTGCCAGATTTGAACCCAAGAACTCATACGCGTTACCAGATTTGAGTCCAAGAACTCATACGCGTTGCCAGATTTGAGTCCAAAAACTCATACGCGTTGCCAGATTGAAACCCCGAACTAGCGTGAGAACGGATGCGATCGGGGGCCGGATTGCGGGAGAAGCTTTTGAAGAATTTAAGGCCTGGATTACGCGCCTCACGCCGCAGGCCAACAAACTTCAATGGATTTTACCTCACAGGAAGAAACTCAAGGAACAACAACCCCAGAGAGGGAAGGCCGCGCGGGTAGAAGGTAGAAGAGATACCAAACTTGTGACTGAAAAAATGGGCCTCCTCCAATCACACAATATTTGAACTATGGTAAGTCATTCAACATGCGGACGACACTGCCTCATCTAATGATACGGTGTGTGATTGACGATTACTCGTTTTCAACCATGCAATCTGTGGACGATAACCCTCACCCACAACATACAATCTGTGGATGATGACCACTCACCCATAACAGACAACATGTGGACGATAACTACTCGTCCGTAATATATAACATGTTGAAAATAACTACTTATTCGAAATACGCAACATGTTGAAAATAACTACTTATCCGAAATACGCAACATGTTGAAAATAACTACTTATCCGAAATACGCAACATGTAGACGAAAACTACTCTTCCTTAACTTACAACATTTGGACGATAACTACTCATTCAAACAGAATATGTGGACGATAACTAGTCATCCAAACAAAATATGTAGACGAAAACTAGTCATCCAAACAGAATATGTAGACGAAAACTACTCATCCAAACAGAATATGTAGACGAAAACTACTCATCCAATCATCCAAACAGAAGATGTAGACGAAAACTACTCATCCAAGCAGAATATGTGGACGATAACTAGTCATCAGAACAGAAAATGTGGACGATAACTAGTCATCAGAACAGAATATGTGGACGATAACTGCTCATCCAAACATAAAACACGTAGACGATGACTAATCACTTTCAGGCTCGCATTGGTAGACGGCAAATATTCATCCAATCACCCAACACGCGGACGACAATTTCTTTTTTTCAGGCTTGCAATAATTTTTTTAAACAATTGAACAATTTCTGACTACAAGCATTACATCAATTAATAAAAATATTACACATACAAATTATAATTATTACAAATACTTTCTTAACCTATTTCAAAGGACATGCAAAGCTACTTGTGGGCCTGAATAAATTTTATGAGTTTTAGGGCACCCTTTTGCACCGTATTCCAAAGCACAAACATAACTGCACATAACACAATGCAGTTATGGTGCAGTTATCAAAGTGCACCAACTGATGAAGTTTCCTCCACGCCAGAACCACTTACCGCTGAAGACGCCGGTGGCGTTCGAGCACTGGAAGAGCCGAGGGGGGTGGTCGACAGCGGGGCCTTTACCCAGCCCTAGGGCGTCGGCGTACGGCTCCTGGCCCCCCAGCACCTGCCAGAACTCGGCGGGCTCGCGGCCTGTGGGGGAAAAACGGAGCAATTTGTGAAGCAGAACCGTCGGCCGAATGCGTGCGGTGGGTTACGTCAGAGCAAATTAGAGCGTGCGTGTCGGTGAGTTGCAGGCGGTAATAAGCTGGCCTAATTTTCTCACTGCTTTAAGTCTTGCATGAGTTCGATAGGCAAAATCAAAGTAATTTCCATGACCAGGGCACACACCTTCCATGACCAGGGCACACACCTTCCATGACCAGGGCACACACCTTCCATCACTATCGACGCCTCAGCCTTGCTCCCCAAGCATAGCTTGGCCATCTCCCGCTCGTCGCCAGTAGAGCCCTTGCCGCACCACAGGAAGGCCTGCTCTGGGGTCACCACCAGGAAACAGTCGTTGCTGTTCAGTGACCCAGCTCGGAAGTCCACCTGAGTGGGCGCAGGCAAGGAACCCAAATGTTAGGTTGATGAACGGGAAAGTTACAATATTGGTGGGTGAACAGGAGCGTTACGATATTGGTGGATGAACAGGAGCATTGCAATATTGGTGGGTGAACAGGAACGTTAGTATATTGGTGTGTGAACAGGAGCGTTATGATACTGATGTGTGCAGGATATTGATATTTGGATGGGAGTATGAAAACCTTTGTTCGTAAACGGAGCGTTGGAATATAAATTGGTTATTACTTGTACGGTCGTATCAGACAACTTGCATGTAAACGGGAACGTTAGAGTATTGGTACTCGGAAGGGAGCTGAAAGGGGCTTTTGCGACAAGGTTCTTGAAGGGAAAACGTCTTGACAATGAATTTTGAATGGCAAATCATATATGCAGCAAGCTCTGCGTTTTACAAATGATTTCATTTGTATCCGTAAAGTGCAGTGAGATGATTATTGTGCATCAGATGGTCGTTAATTTCTTGGTAAATTATTGATGCCATGTCCATTATAGGCATGTCCTATAAAAATAATAAAATAATATTTATTGTTGCCTAACATCTGCACCAATCGGCAGAACTTTGACGGCAAGATTATGGACAGTTCAGAGTTCAGTTTATTGCTTCCGCTGCAGGAGTAAGAATGTGTGTTCCTACATTAAAAGTACATACATGGCGATCATAAAGCCTTGAATTAATCGACTAATTTGCATACAGTTCGATAACAAAACTCGGATTCATTCATTTAAATGGAGTAACTTGTCCACTACACACACCATCATGGCGGAATTCCAAATTTTTAATTCAGTGTACATCAAAAAAATCAAACGCATAAGATATTTACCGATAAAAGGGTAGATTTAGGGGGAAAAAATAGATATATTCAATTCACGGTGTTAGTTCTTTCCTCAATTAACGATGAGCTTAAATTATAGGAAATTTTTGAGGAAGTTAATAAATTAGCAGATATAACTCCCAGCGATAATTTTCATTATAATAATCCTGCGTCAGAACGAGAGAGAAATTTCCTTAGTTTACCAAACGAAAAGACAAATAAATAATAACTATCCAGGAGCTTCTAATTTACGGGACCAATATCAAGTACCGAATGTTCTGGCAATGCAATTATGCCGATAGGATATGCATAGCCCGCATAGAATATCATCAGTTCATGAGACGTCTCACCTCGACAGCCTTGGTGTTGTGCTTGGTGGTGCCTCGCACCTGCAGCATATGGCGCGCTTTGACGTGCTCGTCTCGCTGGCCCAGACCTGGACAGACGATCAGGTCAGTTGGAAGCAAAGTTTGGGACGCTCCAAAAAGCGTCGATAATTTAAGTTGAGACATCCGACCACCCGTTCCTGGCCCGAGGCGACGTTAAAGCTACTGTTGGGAACTGCAGAAGTTACTTGATAAAGGAGTTCCAATTCCCAAGCAAACCTACCTTGTATTGGTGATCGAACTCGTAAGAAACTAATGAAGCTTTGCGAAATATAATGATGTTATCCATTAGGACGGAGGTGAAGGAATATAAAAAAATGAAATACACCTTCGTTGTTATGTGCACAGTTTAGCTATTCGAGGAAAATATTCAGAAGCTTCAATGACAAACCTGTTTCGAGTCAATGACATGAGCTCGTCAATGACAAGTTTTGGAGGAATTAAAGGTATTTCTGTTTAAAAACAATAAATCACTTCGTCATGGTTTTTCAAAATTATTCCCTTCGTTGGAACTTTTTTGGAACCCTTATTGCTCTTTTGAAGCCTGACTATATATAATTGCCCTCTACAAGAAACCACCATTCCCTAATTCGGTCCTTATGGTTTTTCGATGAATTTCACGCTCTTCAATTAAGTCTGCCCTCAAATACTTCTAAATGCATTAATCTGCACGCGGAATCTATGGCTCATCACTGACTTTTGAAGCCGGAAGCAAGGCCGCCCTCGTAGACGATCATCTTGCCGCCGAAGATGGCCATGAAGTGCGAAGGCTCCGAGCCCTGCACCACCCTCACGATCACGGCCCTCCCCTGCAGCTTCTGGTCCAGCTCAACAGACCGCGCCGCTGCCGTGCCCTGCTCGTCCTTCGTCGAGTGCAAGCCCTGGTGGGGGTAGAGAGGGTCACTTATGCAACGTGGGGCAGAAAGGACGGACGGCTTTTGTCGCTCGTTGAGAGCGAGCTCTAGCACTGGGTTGCGTCACTTCTACAGGGTGGGACAGGAAGGGCGGACGGTTTTTACCCGCATTACCCTTGGTGTTAAGTTGTGCGTGTCGCTTATGAAGGGTGGGGCAGAAAGGACGGACGAACAGTTTGCATCAGTCGTCGAGTGCTGGTCCTTTCATTGGGCTGAGTGTCAACAACACAGGGTGGGGCAGAAAGGACGGACTATTTAGGACTGTTTAGGAAACAAATTAGAATACGGAAATTTATATTTATACAAGATAGTGCTTTGGTTACATTAGGTTATGTTAGATGATCGCGTGTACCATATATGACCCACTTCGGAGTCAACGTGTTTAGGCAACGAGGAAAGAAAATTTACATGAAAAACTTAACCCCACCGGCAAGATTTAGGGAGTGAGAGTTTTCATTGCGATTAGCGTCATGAAACTTGTACTGCGCGCTCATCTTCAGTCGTGTAGAAAGTTCATAGAGCGAATGTTGAGTTAAAAATGTTGAATATCTAATTGTTTAAACAGGTACGTACGACAACCAACACTCAAAGTGCATGAGCAGTAACATTTTAATATTTTTCAACTCAACTGGCTACACAAAAAGCAGTCGTTGAAAAAATCATTTTGTGTTTCTGCACACAAGTTTTTAAGGTCATACGGCTGTCTTCGTTCTGACTTTCAAAATTAAAACGCAAAACTAAGGCAATAACAAAAACGGAGGCTTCCTACGCCTCTGTCACATGTGTAGGTCTGACCTGCCAGTGGTAGATGATGTAGTTTTCCTTCGTGCCCACAGAGTAGGCGTAGAGGATGACGTAGCAATCGCCCATGAAGAACTGTCCGAAGTTGTTCTCGGGAACAGGGTCCAGGTTGAATTTGTTGATTCTGTTGTTGAATAATAAATCTATGAGTGTAAGCCTTTTCCTCGTATAAAATCAGCCAAATCAAAGTATTAAAATCCACTATTAATTAATACATTTCATTAAAATTTTCGTTGACTTGAATAAGTATTCAAAGGAGAAATTTAAGAGTTCTTCATCGTACACTGCATACGGATAACTGGCTTAGCATGGGTGAGGGACTGGGACTAGAATATTCATTCCAAAAGCTTACGTTTACAACGACAAAAAGTTTACTACGACTTGCAAGTGTTCCTCTTCCTGGAGAGGTTTTAAATTCTATTGAATGATAAATGCAGAAAAATTTTGTCAATTGGTTCTTGATAAGAGCTGAGAATAGAAGAAAAGGTCCGCCGTCGTTGTCTTTCTCTTTCTCGGTGAGTAGAGAATTTCGAAAAACTATTACTTCTCTTATCCAGGGGAAAGACACTATCCATTCGCTAAAATAAATTTACTATGAAGAACTGCTCTTCATTTTCACACTTTTCGTACAAACTCCTACAAGCGAGGCTAACCTAACCAACCAACCTTTAAGTTTCCTAACGATCTTGTACCCCAACATTCTTATTACTTTTAGCAAAGAGTTTCATGAGTTAGAAAATACAAGCTTCATGAAATTTCTCGCTGCAGTTCTCGCTGAAAAATGGTTATGACATTAGATTTATGAACGTACATAAAATGACCGATTTCTTAATTGTGCGTGACAAATATGGAGGAAAGCTCACGAATCTGACTCGGGAGCCACAGAGGTAAAAATCGAACACTACTTGCCTCTAACTCTGTGCGACTTTATTTCTTATAATTATCTGACACGGGGTCGAGTTGCTGAGTCCAATGCATGCAACCTATCGTACGCAGCACGAACTGTCAGGAATACTTGCCTCCAAATTTCTTTTTGTCCAGATCCATCATCGACCATCTGTGTGGCGGCAGCGACCTCAGGGCGGTCGTGCAGGCTTTGGGCTTGGAAGATGGGTTGCGCGAATGAAGCTTGCCGGTTGACTGTGAAGGTGGAAAAACAACTTATGAACTACGACGCACAAAGTTAAAAGGGAATAACTTTTATCCAATAACGTGAATTTGTTCGACTCTAAAAGCATCATCGCGAAGACTTCTTAACCAGATTTTAGATTTAGAGCTCCATCTAATTCTCCTTCTATTAGCCTAGTTAACCGTTGAGTGCAAATTTAACATTCGAGTTCAGAGTTAAGATTTGATTCTTAACTAACATTGATTAAAGATACAAAAGAACTGTGTGCTACTAAATGTACATTTACTGTTGATAGTCGAGAATATTCCACTTAACCCATTGACCTCCGGATAAAGACTTACCCTTGGGCCGGACACCGAATGTCTTTACTTCGTTCTTGACCTTCCAGTTCTTGAAGAGGCTCTGGAACTCTGGAGGCTCTCCACCGTCGATGACACGAGTTGTGCGGGTGCTGGGAAACGAAGTGAATGTGACCAGCATAATTCATCCTTCACTGCCTAAGTTATTTCCTGTTGGCTTAAAGTTTCCTGATAATCGTGCATATTTTCTTAGAGATGCACGTTAAAGCTGCGTTGGGTATAAAAAATAGGATCATATTTCTTGTATGGGGACCCATATTTTTGTTTTAACGCTCGCATACATAGCATGAGCTCGTTAAAGTAATTCCTATTTTGGAGCAGTAAAGGATTAAAACGCACGGGTAGTGAAACCATCGGAGTGCACTAAATTGTACATAGCATTATATTCCGGCTGTTTGTCTCTAAATAAGCGCAGACTACGGCTCACTATCAGCTTCTACATAACTATAGCCTTAATAATGGTTTGTGAATGAATTTCTCTTATTGCATGGAACATCCTTGACTTTCCCAGCTGCTCGTCAGAGCTGACATACTGCAGACTGTATCTCAATATTGCACTCTTCGAATACTGTGATAAATACTAGCACGTTCCACAGCAGACATACTACAGTCTGTATCTCGATATCACACGCGTGATGGCCTCGCAGCTGGGACGTTCAGGGTTCGATCCCGGCTCAGGAAAGGCATTTCACGTAACCTGGGAGTACTTCCTTTGGAAAAGGAAGCTCAAACCACACATTCCTCACATCCCTCACCACGCCAGTAGTTGTAAGGCATTGAAAACCCAACGGTAAAACGTGTTGGAATAATGAAGTCTCTTTTTTTAACAGCGCACTCAACAACAAGGACAAAATTCTTCCAAGTGATACCCAGCTATGTAGCCAAATTGTGTAACAAAAAAAATATCAAGCATACTTTTGACTGTAGCCCTTCTTGGACACAAAGCCGAGAGCGTTGCGCATGGCCTCCTTGCGCTCCTTCTCAGACGCCTTCTTGCCGATCCACACCCAGATGCCGTTCGATCCGTTGTCCACGATGAAGGCATCCTGCCGGGAATAGCGCAAGCGCTCCAATTCTTAAAATGAACTCCAGGGTGCAATAACAGAAATGTCTACGTGCCCGATAAAGATTATGATTAGCTGGCATTTACTTTGATTAAAAACCGATGTATGTTATTTAGTTAGGCTGAAATAAATGAAAATCTTCATCCTGTCATTAGTGCTTGTGCTGATGCAATCGATTTTTAAAGTCCGAATGCGACAGTTTTGGTCAGTATATGAATAAAATGAAAACAGAGTAAAAATTCGTTGTATCTTATAAATGTCATCGAAAAAATTGAGAACAGAATTCTGGGGATATTTTCCAAGCACAACCCGCAACGGTTGTTTAACTTAAAGCTAATATGCGTTCACGAGCAGGAAATCAACACGCACCGAGTTCTGGTGCAACTTGTGAAAGGGTTGCTGTTGAACTATCAGCTTGATTGCAGTGCGATCAGGCTGGATCGATCCCAATACATTACGACTGTGTTGGTCACAGACGCTCGAGTTACGCGTCTGCCACGCGAGCGACTCAAGCCTAATTTGTTAGGTTAGCACGTTAGCTTTGAGATAAAGACTTGAATTTTCCTCTTGCTGGAATTTTCCCGTCGTCCTACGTGTTGCTATTACACTGTAATCACGCTATCCACCCTCGCTGCAATCCCCTTATCCACCCTCGCTGTGACTTACGTTGGAGGTGAGGTCTTCTTGGAAGAGCGGACCAGTTTTCACTTCGGTGATCTTGAGGGTTTTGTCTTCGTCGCTGCAGCGGTACAGCTTGAGGTCTGTGGCCACTTGGCGAGCCTGGTCATATTAAGGTCGGTAGTTAGGGTAGTGGCATCCCATAATGATACCTGGTCATATAATTATTTTTTATTTAAACTGCTGCATGTAGTGATCCCTGGTTATATCGAGGTCAATAGTTATGATACTCTAAACACACAATTCTGCTATATACTAATACACAGTTGTTGCTTGCTTGATTGGTTAGTCCGTCTCTCTGTCACGCTCTTAAGTATTTGATGGATGAAAATTCTCGGATCCGTACTCCTAAACTAAAAGCGAGACTGTCAGATAAGGCAGTCTAAATCAGTGATACTAAAAGTAACATATTTCATGTAAAAGTAGTCGTAAATAAGAAGGCATCTTAAGAATTTAACATCATTCGTCTCGCCATTTTTGGCGGTACGCGTCTACTAGTTGTTTGAATGTCAGCATGAAATGTCGACGTCCACAACCTCTCCGAGGACTTCAACGGAGCACGAGAGACGGACAACCAAGGTGGCTTACTCGTACTATTCACGGTACCAGTAATTTGAGGAATGTATTGTGTTTATTCAGCTGTCAAGGTGGTAGTTATTATAATATTTTTGTATTTGTTGTAATAGAAGTATTTAGGTAGGACTCGCTGAGGTGGAGCCCGGATATTTCATTTCTGTTTACAGGGCGGGCGATAAGTAAAGTACCTCTTTTGAAATTTAATAATTGTAAGCGGAACAGTTACGCTAAAAAAACTTCAGAATATCCTCTTTCAATTTAAATAAATTAGATTTTTTTACTGTTTGTAGTTTTTTGGCAATAATTTATTGTTAACACCTTACTTATTGCCTATCCTGTCTTACAGTGCCATGAATACCAAGATTATCCGGGCGTCAGCGTTTTGCCTTGAGCTCCGTGAGATTTTCATGGAATTGCTAAATCACGGAATTGTTTACCCATTTTTCGCACGAATTTTGAGTGATTAATTAGCTCATTGTGATGAATGATCCTCGAAATTTCCTGGGGTCTTTCTTTATAACGAGGTGAAATATTGAAATGGCAACACTTGGCTCGTAAAAACAAGATTAAAAAAGTTTTTCCCAAACATTCATCAATTAGAGTAACACTAGGGGAGTGTTGTGCTGAGGCTGGCGGCTGCAGCCTCTGCACGTCGCAGGACCCTGACTGACTGGAAAACTCTGAAGCTATCGCGGGGACTAAATATTAATACCTTGGAGGTATTTAAATATTTTAAATTTAATATTTGAATACCTTCAAATTTGCTCCTGAGGGCGTCGTAGTGGGGGAATCTGGAAATTTTGATACCTTCACACTACATGAGAACGACAGCTGAGGTGCTGGCTGGATTAGGAGCATTAATGTGTGTCTCTGAATATAGGAAATGAAGAGATCGCACAATATTTCCTAAAGAATTGTATCACTCGCCCAGGTCAGAAATACTCCTCAGGGAACTATTGTATTTGCAAATTTTGTAAATGAGCAGCGACGACGCATGACTCACGTCTCCATGTTCGTCATCATTCTATGCCACTAACGAGTTCAATTCGAGCGAAATCTCAGTCCGAATTACCAGTTCCTTCTCCTCATGCGCTCGTCCTTTCGTTTGGATCAACATCATTATAAGATCACTCATGAGATCTTCGGATGATCCACCCGAGGAAAAGAATTAAAGATCATCATTGCTTTACTTCTCAAGAAAAAAAGCAGAACAAACAAAAAAAGAACAACTCAAAATAAGTCAGGAATAAGTTCTACAGAATAAATTCAGCGCCGAGAACAGAACAGGTTTATCTTATTTAGTTTTCCAAGAGTTTTCCAACTGTGGGTTCTAAGGAAGCCAAAACTCCATAAGCTCTTTGGCCACGGAGACTCTCGAACGATCGCTCTCTCACCGGGCCGGAATGCAGGCAACTTTACGGCCAGGGTGGAATACAGACACAAAAATCGCCGCGTGCCGAGCTCTTATATACTGACCACAACTTCGTCCTTAGGTGCGGTCGTGTGGGAGGCGACGTTCTTCTTCTGGAGGGGAAGACTCTCCTCGAAGGTGGTGCGCTCAGTCCCCTGCAGGGCGCTCTCATGGCCGTCCTCGAGGATGACCACAGCACCAGAGCAGCCCCGTTCCGCCTTCAGCTGACTCGCGAACTAGGAGGCGGGGGGAGGGGTCTTCTTATGAATATTGGACTCGCTAGTAGCAAATTTGAATCAGCGCAGTTTGAATTAGCATACCGGACTTGCAAACTAGGGTTAAGGGGTCTTCTTATGAAGTAGTGTATTGGACTCGCTATTAGCATATTTGAATTAGCGCAGTTTGAACAAGCATACCGGACTCGCGAACTAGGGTGAGGAGGTATTCAGTCATTCTGGTATAGCGGGTGTGAACAGGAAATTTGTATGTGCAAAAAAGTAAGAAACTGCCTTCACAGCTGAACTAAAGAGGCTTCACACTCGAATATTATGCATTATTTTTACTGAGGAATAACCAGGTATTGATCTTGACATGATACTATGGGACAGGCAAATGAAAAGTAGGTTAAATAATTGTTTTATGCAACTAGACAACACTAAAATCTACACGACTTCAGCTAAATTGAGAATTGATCAAAGTCAGTGAGTGGCTCGTGAGCGTGGAGAAAGAGCCCTTTCCTATTGGGTACATTTTTTTTACAAACGAAAACGAATTTCTTCGCGAAAACAGCCAGCCTCCTTATTTTAAAAGACTGAGATCAGAGACAGGCTGCAGCGCACCTTGGCAGCCCGGAGCTTCTCGGAGTTGTTGCTGTAGCGGCCAGTCCACACGAAAATGATGTGCTTTGTTGCCAGCACGAACACATCTCCGTCGTTCATCTCGGACCAGCTCACCTGCACATCACAGCGCATATTTACATCCGCACATTACAGTGCATATTTACACCCGCACATTACAGTGCATATTTACATCCGCACATTACAGTGCATATTTACATCCGCACATTAGAGTGCATATTTACATCCGCACATTACAGTGCATATTTACATCCGCACATTAGAGTGCACATCAACACCTGCACATAACAGGGCACATCATCAGCTGCACATTGCAGTACACATTTACCCCTGCACATTACAGTGCACATTTACCCATGTACGTTACAGTGCATATCAACACCTGTACATTTACACTGCACATTAACTCTCGCACATTACAGTGCAGCCTCAAAACAGAGACGCGGTCATCCCCCGCATGGAGCGAGCATCAACTAGAGCGAGCATCAACTAGAGCGAGCATCAAC
>VOMN01017102.1:0-29855 GCA_014899125.1 Orchestia grillus
TCATTCCCGTATCCACTTTACTAACTTGCCCGACTTAAATTCGGTTCTTCTGTGCACGACTTCAAACAAGCAAACAAAACGACCGAGAGTTTATTATTATATACTGTAGATAGACTAGATAGATAGATAGATTAAGTTAGAGGGATGTACATAATTAGCACGTGCTTTACGTCAGATATTGGTATCATAGATATATGCCAAGGTTTGGTGCACAGATAATATTGCTAACTTTTCTAAATCTCATGCTAGAGTTGAGTTGTGAGGTGCACATTTTATTGTTTGACTTTCCTGCGAAATGTTTCTGACAGTCTTCAGTAGAGTAATTACAGGTAGATATTTTTGAAGATATTTTATCGAAACGTGTAGTATTTGTTGAAAAGTGTTCAACGAAGAATATGGTCGAAAGAATAAAAATGCAGCAAATATTTTTGGAATTATATTATTTTCATTTAGGGTTCCGTTTTTTGTGGGATACCCTGTATACTCGTACCCGTATATGTACGTGGTAATTATAAAGTCACTTTACATCTCAGTGATATCATTAACGAATATGATATTCTTGCAGGCAACGTGCAACAATGCAAACAACAGAAGAATGAACAGCCATTGTTTGAGCGCGTTTGTATTTATTGACGTATAAGAGCAAAAGTTGATAGGCTCTCAGGTTCCATTGTTAGGAAATTAAATTTTTTAAGCTTCTTCTGAGATTTTTTATTTAGTTTGCCAAGCTTTCGAACCACGTCACGTAGTTCATCTTCAGGGCGAAATTATTATTGACGTATGGACAGATGCAGACAGCCTTTACTCGTAGGTTTGGGGTGCCAGGCCCCACCAGAGCAACCATCAGGACCATGGCTAACAAATGAAGCGGACGGGTAGTGTGACCACCGAACCAATGCCAGGGAGGCCACTGTGCCCCCAGAGACGGTGCAAGGATAGTTCAGAACATCAGAACATCGAGTTAATTATTAATTGACCCAAGCTTTCGCACGCGTGCAGCGTGGGTTTTCCAGGGGACCAAACAACGAAAATTTTCGACGCATCGCCTGCGTAGTTGTCGACGTGGCCTGTTTACGGATGCGCTGGTGATACGTCCAAGATGTTCGCATTTTCGTTCCCATATTACCCCTAACCTAACAAATCAGACAGTGCGACGTGCAGAGGAGGGTAACCCTTGACATGTAGCTCCTCCGAATCGACAGGGCATTTAAGTCGGGAGCTCAGTTTTCTACAAAGCACTGAATGGGAAATGCTACGCTACACATTAAAGAAACGTGCATATCACAACCAAATTTCGAATGTTGAGACATGCACGACCAGGTGATGAGATGCAACACTGAACAGCGGATTACAGCCGCTGTGGGGAACATGCCAGCAGCCATGTTGCGCTATGTTTTCCTGGCCGAGGTGTGGCGCTGGGGGCGCCACACCTCGGCCTTCATTCGAAATGAATTCAAAGTGTGTCCTGGCATGATACATGCTTTATGCATAATAAAATTGAGTCAATAGAACCGGATGATCACTGAAATGTATAGTCTCTTCATAATCACGATGTAAATAAATACGCAATAATTGTTATTTACAATAGCAGGGATTACTAGCATCGAGAAAATCCTGTGAATAATGTGAATTTTGTGCGTCACTGTTATAGGCTGAATTTCTTATACACAGTTGAAATTTCAATTTTGAAATTAATGTAAAAATTATAATGCCGATAATCTACTAACATGGAACTCAACCCGTGAGAAAACCACAACTCAAATTTTCAGGATAACCCGTAAATTCTTTTTATCTCATCCCTCCAGTGCGATGAGGAGTACACTCACCGGATGAAAAGATGTCTCCACAACGCTGCTTGATATTACCGGCACTTAGACCAAATTATTCCTCCGGCCCCTTGAGAGGGACCAGGTGAATTTCTTCTGGAGGCGCTTGGTTCATTTCCATCCAACTATTCATTTTTTGTTCTTATGATGAAATAACGTTGGAATTTTTCACATTTATACAATAACTGTAAGGTCTGCTATTTAGACACAGTTTTCTTTATCGTATCATACGCTCTTTATTCTTATCTCAAATTTTCATAAATCTCTCCTCCGTATGCATAACAGTGCCAGGAAATCAACCCGAAAAATGAAGCTAATCTTCAACGCTGACCTCAACCAAAATGCTTTGCTAAAAGCAGTCTCTATTCTTCATTTTAATACGAATAAGGTTCATGACAGAATTAAGGTTAATTTTGTTCCACATAATTTAATCACTAGATGGCGTACGAAACAGAGTTCCCCTTTAATAACCACTAAGACATCTTCTCGAGTTGAACGTCTCGGTATCACGTGGAACACTTGCGTATCAGTGCTACACGCACTGCATATAACAGGTGTGCGTTTCCCCTGGTCCATGGAGTGTTGCTGACGTAGCGAACATTTCGTAAAATATCAAGAATTTCCTGTGTGAAACTTTTTAGGGAAAAGTTTGTCTGTATTCACCATCAACGGATAGCAACGATGGAGTAATTCAGCTTACAATAAAAGGATAAAAATAATATTTGTTTCTGTTTCTGGATGCTATAGCTTTAAGATTTTCTCTGTACATGGCTCTCAGAATTTCAGGTCATCAGCTACAGAAATTCGACCAAGTTAGACATTGAATATGACCGGCAGTCAGTGTTCTTGAATAGAAGTGAGGGCAGGATGGTTCAGGAGGTGAAATGGCTTTAGATTGTGTTCTGTAACATCAGGTACGCAGTTGCGGTCTCCTTCACGCATACAGCAGTGCGTATGAGCCTTGAGGTGGAATTGCCGTGTTTCGAAAGTGTTCCCTCATTATATTACGTCAGTGTGTGCTGTGTTGTGTCAGTGTCTATTGTGTTGTGTCAGTTTGTATTGTGTTGTGTCAGTGTCTACTGTGTTGTGTCAGTGTCTACTGTGTATTGTATTGTGACGATATTTATCATTTACTTTTTATTTTGTACCCGCAATAGGTCTTAGTAACCAGTATTGTAAAGTAAACTTAACTTTCGTAATAGTACACTGAATACATTCGATTTCAGCTTCCTGAAGCATGCTGTCGACCTTAATCATTTGCTATGTATTTGGATGCACTGTGTTGTTCGAATACAAACAAAATAGTAATCAACGGTGAAACTCGCATGTTTGGACGTTATAGAATTCAGTTGAAAACCCTTGCAGCAGTTTTCTTAACTGTACCACCAAAATTCCCATTGTAGTATCTATGTACATCTCACCGTGACAGTAGGCGGTGTCCAGTGAGTGCTTGGCCAGGTATGTGATTATGCTTGAACGCAGTCTCTGTTAATTTTGAATACATTTTTAAATATCATTCGGGGTGGCCACGCGTTGTGTTTCACCAATAGCCTTAGCTTCCATAGACATTTTCTTTATTTTTCATTTTATTCAAGACGACATCTCTGTCGTTCCCTAAGAGCATCTCTTGATCGTGACACTCTACTCATGTTTCGTCTCTTCCTTCATCATTGCGTTTTTCTTCTCCGTCACTTTATCGGCTCATATAATCGCTTCCTTCTCGTAGCTTGCTATAGCTTTTATCGGAGTCTCACGTCCCCAAATCGAGCGTCACGCATCAACAGGTGTGGCGAAACAGGATACTCGCTGTATCAGTCTATTTCATTGATAAAGTTTCTTCCTGCCCCAGATGATATGAGACATGCTTTGCTACATTTTAATTATTTTTTACTTCTAAATTATGAATTATATATGCTTTCAAAAGCATTTATCCACGGTGAATTCAATCGTTGCATTACGATGTTGCCCTGGACAATCTCAGTTCCAATATCGATATCAGGTGTTAATTTCACTCTCGAGTTACTGTAAGGTTGACGTCGTTTCTTCCAAGCTGAACTAACAAGACTGTTGTAGCTTATTTGTCTATCAACGAATGTGGAATTATGGGTTCAAGATGTAACATAATTTACTAATACTGAGTGACAATTGTGGTCCCGGTCTTGCCAGCGAGGCCTCGCTAATAATTTTAATTCGCGTTGGTTTGTGATTTTACTGGAAATGTTTGTAGGTCGAAGGGCTGCATGCACGAAAAAATATTTTATTCTGATATCACGACCGACAACATAATATATTAAAGTCTGAACTTTACTAACAAACAATTAGCATTGAAAAGTTTATAAATTCGAAATAACAAGTTATGGTAAAAGCAATTTTGGTTCGTAAGAAGCCAAATGAAACAAGGTATTTAAAGTTTCCATTTGTTTCAGCCTCAACAGTAAATTACCTGCCAGCGAAGACGCTCATCCGTCGTTTTTACATCTGCGGTGGATAAGTGTGTATCCGAATTTGCTCTAGATTCTATATTTAAAATCATATCCTGATATTTAGCCCACGTGTTGTGGCATCCACGCAGGACTGTCCATCCACGGTTTCGGAACAGCTATCAGACGCTAAATGTAGGCTCGTACTTTTCAACAGCCGTAACGCGTACATAAAAACCTTCTTAAAATGCGGGAGAACATTTAACGGGGGACACGTTGAGCTTCTACATGATGAAACAACATTGCCGTTCGGCAGAGCTTTGCAAAACGAATATCGGACGTGGGCTATCCTTTCCAATCAATTCCTTCCCTAAACTTGGCACAAAACAATCATCATTTTCTTTGTTCCCGGTAAAATTCTCTAAGTTGTAAAAAACTATAAGCCATACGACAATACCCATCTATAACATCACAATTTGAAAAATCTGTTGCGTTTTATCTTAGAGGAATCAACAAGTTACCTCCTAATTAGCAGGAAATTACTTCTCATAATAAAAATACTATGGAATTCATTGAACGTATTTTCTTGTTCAGTTATTCATATGTTAATATGCACATTGCGTAAAGATAAGAGCCATTTACGCTGAACTTGATAACGTCTGAAAAATGCCTTCAACTTCAGATCAGACATCAAAAAAGTATTTCAACACATTCCATTCTCAGTAATGCAAACGATAGAAGAAAGAGAGATTTTATAAAAAAATATGCTCATTTAGGCCAGGATTTTAATTATACCGGCTGTCACCTAGGAATATCTGTCATCTTTTGATTTTTCACATTTTTGATCAAGTTGAGATTCTATTTTTTAGAGTTCAAAGGATTTTTTTACAATCGTAAAAATACTAATAAAAATGCTTTAACAAAAAATGACCAGCTCAAAGTTGAACGAACTGTGGCTATAATTACTTTGTCCGAAGCACTAGCTCATAACAGTAATAACTAAAAAATATTTCTGGCGAGATGCATTTCATTCGATCCAAAATTATAAATTCTATTTTAACAATATCAAACAATCATCTGGAACGTCCACTGACATTGTGTCTTTCAACGCATCTGTCGTTGCACCCAGTATACATATCTGTCCGATGTCCCATTGCGTTCACGTGTTTTCTGATCATCTCTGAAATGTTCGTTAATGTAGTGAACTGCAGTGACGCAGGATTCCCGATGATAGAAGTGGTGTTTTGAGCGTCAACAACTTGCAGAAGACACATTGCTTGCGTGCTAACAACACTCGTGCATGCGTCGTGCTTTAGCGAGTTCGGAAAGTTCATTACAACGTTGCATTTCTCTAATTTCCTACCGTTTTGAGGTTTTGGTGTTATTTCAAGACTGATCTGAAGCAGCCGTACAGATGATTGAGGTGTGGAGAGTACGGGCATTGTTCATGTTCTGAAGTGAGGAACGTAAGTTACTAGGATAAATTCTCAGTTTCCTTTAACTAAGTAAGAAGGCATTAAGTCGTACTGGAATGACCAGGGTTGGTTTTCAAAGCATTCAATGCAACACAACAGGAACCATTCGTAAATATCATTGATCGGATATTTTTCTACTTTTTAAGTATTCAACCGGTAATGTAGTACCTTTTGTAATAATGGATGTATCTCTATTAGCTACCCAAGTGGAAAAAGCGATTTCAGAGTGTATGCGTGCAGTTAACATAAGTAATTTCAGTCTTGAGGGAAAATAAGTGAGAAATATCATTAGAGGATAATGAATCTAAAGTGTACTGAAGCTACAATAAATGTAGATTGGGGCTTGGATGGTGTGTAAAGAAACCTCGATGAGAGGATTGCGTAATTGTATGTTAATTGATATTCAAAGAGAAGGAGATAGGCAATGTACGAAATATTTGTCTGCAACTACGAAGGCTATTCTTGTAGTAACTTCCGTTTCCATATAGCTTGCATAACAACAGAGAGAGAAGCGTAAATCATGCAGTGGAGTGTACCTTGAAGCAGTACTCATCGAGCAGAGGTTAAGTCAAGCTCGTGTTTTTGTTCCTCTCCGAATCACCTGTTTCCAAATGTGTGCTGCAGTCACGAGTCCCGCCAGTTGTGAGATCCGTTTTGTAGTAAGATTTCTTGCAGCAAAAAACTAAAAAACTAGTGAAATCCTTGGATAACTCTGTGAAGTTCATGAGCCAGAAGTAATGAGTGAAGGTGGTGTAAGACAATGGTCCCGTATGTTCAAAAATAGGCGAACCAATGTCCATGGCGAAGAGAGAAGTGGTCGACCGAGTATCGTGAACGCAGATCTCATTCGCTTGGTTGACGAAAGGGTTAAAGGAAACCATAGGTTTGCCATCTCAGAGCTCAGTGAGGAGTTTTCACAAAATAGTCGTGTTCTTCATAACGAAGTGATTACCGAAGACCGCTTTGGCGATGCTGAACAGTTGCTTCAGTCGCACGCGCCCAATTTTCCTATTCCGAAATTTCAAAGCGCATCAAACGTTACGAGTGTCTCAATTTAACTGGAATCTACGAGTAGGCGGGGAAAAAACTAGAGTGGGTACTTTCAAAAAAATAGTAAACAAATTTCTAACTTCATTCACATTTTAAAAAATAAACTGAAGTTACTTAATGAATAGTCTTCGTATTTACGATTTATGTAACCTAACAGAAGCATGGCTTTGCATCACATTTTGATTAGAAATGTTTCTCAGTACAGTACCTCACTCGTACGGGATAATAGAGAACTTGTACGAACTACCACGCCTCCCAACAAAATGCCTGTTTTATATCTGACCAAAAAGGAACGAAAGGGCTTACATACGTCGGGCCTGTGCTTCTGCAGTGGCGAGAATGTGTAGGCTCATCCGATATGAGGAAATATGCAGAAGATCTGGCAATTTTAGTGCCGATTAGATGCCTGTCCGCAATACTTTCTGGGAAATTAATTTTCACTATTTTCTATGGTAAGGTTCCGAAAGTAAATATGGTAATTGAAATGTATGAAACAAGTCGCGAACAAAAAATCATCCGATCGTTTCCACACTTGCGTTATAGTGCTAGTAAACGTCTCAGGGGGGAGGGGTGTGCGATGTGTCTTTCATAGGATTATTTGTTTTTGGAGTCATAGATGACTCGCAAATATTTCTCAGATTGATTCTCCAGATTTCTCCTGATCTTGAAATTCGACAATCAGACTGAAAAATATAAAGAGAGTTAGGCGAATGAGGACTTTTTCTCTGCTGAAAGTCCCACTGGTGCAAGATATGGACGCGCATTGTCTTGATAACCTCTTTTGCGATAGACGAAAATTTGACGTGTTGTTGCTTCAGCTCAGCAAAGATTTTTTCGCTTGTTTAAGCAGAATGCGTTTCATTGGCTTTTAGAAAGCCATAGTGAAGGCTTGTGGCATATTCATTTCAAATAAACTGCGGTTTGAAAACGAACAGAGATTATCCCACAACCTTATACTTGTCTAACAGCAACGTCGATTTTTATCTACTCTGTTTCGCAGAATATTTAGAGTGAGCTCATGGTGCTTATATTTTTCGAAAACAAGAGCGTTTCTCGCGACAAAAAATCATTACAAAATCATTGGGTGGTACGATTACGTTTCGTCATATCAACGTTTCACCTTCTATGCACACGCCCTTAACGAAACACATGCTGTTAGCTGAACTGAAGTAATATTTTATAAATAAAAAATGCACTTGGAGTAATTAAAGAATATATATACAGGTTAGACAGAATAATTAGAACACTTGTTAAATTCAATAAATATATATCTAATACAGAGTTGATCATTAAGCGTCTCAGCTGACATCTTCGATTCATCTAGGCGTTAAGTTTCTACTGTTACATTTAATGTAGAGCAATCTTGAGGCGTTCCTCTAGCGAGCAAAGCCTGCTCCAGCCGCTCCGACGACGTCGCCAGAGGGTTGCAGCATTGTGCTTGCTGTTCCAAGGCGCAATGCATCAAAACCATTAAAATCTCTTTGTATTTAGAAAACGAATTTAAGGGGAATAAAGGTGAATAAAGCTTCTGGACGTAATAATGGTGAACACTCATAAGAATAACGTCTGCAGTAAAATTTATTGTTATATTTTTACAGTTATAAAATTGCGTCTTTAACGATTTGGTTGCAAGTTGGGGACTTTAAGAATAATTGTAAGGAATGGCCCATATGTTTTAAGTTTCTTCTAAGTTATTTGATCAAATTTTGAACCATCGGAAGCGATGTGTAGTAGAACGTTGCCATCTTGGAAGATGCTCTCACCATTAGGCAATGATATCTGGACCACAAGATATAGGATATATTCACTAGTACTCCTACCATCCAGGGTAATCTTTAGAACAATAGAATACCAAGGCATGGTTACCCAAACCATCACTGACACTCGCCAGAGTTTCATTGGAAGAAGAAGTCAATCAGGACAAAGGCTTCCTCGAGCTGCGTGAGCACAAACGCGCCCTGCTGCGATAAGAAGGGAAAAGCTGAGCTCGTCAGGGATTTTTAGTCGATTTCCAACAGCCTACCGATGAGCTTTAATGATCTGTACAGTACTTAAGCCTCCTCTGAATGTTTCGTGCTTTCTGTCACAATTGAATTTTAAAAATTATCACTAAGCAAAATACATCAGTGAATCTATTTGTGAGACAGTGTGTGATTAATATGAATTTAATGTAGATATTTGCAATAAGAGGAGAGCTCTTTGATATGTTGAAGTAAAATCTCTTCTGTTAAAACTATTTCGTTTGACCCGGGTAAAAAAGTGTCACTCCAGTGACGTTTATCGTGGCTTAAATGAAGACATTGACATTTATAGAGAGGTGTATTAAAATTACAGGAAATTCTGAGCATAGAAATAATGAGTTCAATGCTATGAGAGTAATCGGTGTAAGCCATGTCAGAGACGCGAGGTTAGGTTGCACTTGTACGAGTTCATCTCGCCTTGTGAGTTACTTTTGTAGACCTCTCTTTGCAAGTTACACTCACAAAACTCATTGTAAGTTACACCTGTAGAATTCATTTTGCCAGCTGCGTTTATAAATTTCGCTTTTTCTTACATATTTCATTTTGTAAGGCACACTTATAAAGCTCACTCTGTAAGATACACTTACCGATTTCGCTTCGTAAATCACACTTATAGAGCTTACTCTGTAAGATACACTTATAGATTTCGTTTTGTAAATCACACTCATAGAGCTTACTCTGTATGATACACTTATAGATTTCACTTCGTAAATCACACTTAAAGAGATTACTCTGTATGATACACTTATATAGCTCATTCCTAATGTGCGCTCTATATGTAGCGACTAACTGAAAATTTTTGATGCGAGGATGGAAATAAGAAAAATAATTAAATTAAGTTTACATGAAACACCACATTTTCGAAGCTCTTCGAACATGTTTCAAATTCATAACAACATTACAAACTTCTTCAAACTATGCAGTACGAACCAAAAATTGTTTCCAGCAAATAATGTGAAATATAAATGGAGAAAACATCGCAATTTGTTTCGGAGGCTCTATGAAATATTGTATCTTTAATAAATAGCGGGCAATATGTTTATGAATATAATTTAGGCAGGATTAATATTTAACAAATGTCTGTTTTTTAATAATATTCTTTGTTTGCTATATTTTGTCACTTTAATTTTCCTTTTCCCTATATTCGACAACATTGATAATGTAATGGTAATAGTGTGGATCAGAAAATCCGTTATATTTCTGATAAAATATTTTTCTGTGAGTATTGACTATCAGCATTCATAAAGTCTGAACAAGAAACTACCTACAGGAAATTTAACGGAATTAGAAGAGTCTTTAAACGTTTGTTTTCTAAGTGGTTAAAAACGTCAAATAATAGCAGTGGCATATCAGAACAAAAAACTCCCAACATCTGCTGCCCAGTAGCTGTTAACAAACTTGTAAAGCAAATGCTTCTTAAAAATATTAAACAAGATTACAGAATAGAATATCACACACGAATAACAAAATTAGAGTACGTCCTCAAGTACGTGTTTCTTGACCTTTGTCTTACGGCAACTTAAGTTCAGTGACCGTTGCAAGTGGGGAAGCATCAAGCTTTAATAGGAGACACTTTGCAATACAACAAATAACTTTTCTATTTCTACACGAACATAAGAAATATTAAAAATGTTGTTACAATGCAAGTCCCGATCACCGCGAAGCAGATTTTCATAAAATATCACATGGGAATCGTTTTTCTTTTTGGTTGCATACCGAGGCAACACAAATAAAAATACTGGTATGCCGGATAAGGCGTTTATACATGTCCATTGTGTTAACATTTCGGTATAGCTTTATTCGACCTGATGCGCAAAATTAATTTTTAAATTCTGTTCACGATAGTTTATAATTTTTTATGTAGTGATAAAGTGATCCTCCCCAGATTATAATTGCGTGAATAACATGCGGGCATAGGGAAGAATAATGCAGGGAACATGCCTCATTTTGTAAAAACTTTGAAACTTTAAGTAGCATCCCACACAAACTACTTAATTTTCCGCACATTTCTGTAATATGATCTGTATAAGCAAGACTGTTAACAAGTACCATTCAGGGAATATTTTATAAATACGCACTTGAGAACTATTGAACTGGAAAACTTACTTGCACCCCACCAAAGTTACGGTATACTTTTGCTTAATTCAAAAATAATTTTGTTGGGTATTCAATAGTTCTCTGATATATTTCTCTTTTTGTACTCTAGAAAATATTTTACGGAATATTTTTAGAATTTCCGTTTTATACGACAATTTCAATCAAGAATTTCTATGGATCTATGAAAAGTTAGTTTTTACAATGACCATCATTGATTGGGAGACACCAGCAGCAGGTCGCTTTCAGAGAATAATGCATACTTTGCTAAATAAATTCTGACCCAGATTTTATTTGCATTCACATCAACATAACTTCATATTTTTTTTCATTAAATCACTTATTCAATTTTTCTCAAGGAAAACTAACATGGGAGAGCTGTTAACCGCAGGGATCATTTAAACGTAAAAGGAATAAATTTCTACGAAATCGTAATGAACATTCAATAAAAAATTTCGATGCCAGATTCCTGTGGAGTCCAGAAGACGATAAAATATGATCTAAAAAAATATGGTTGGACGTCTTCAAAACACCGTTTTTTTACCTGTTCTCAGCTATACCTGAAATTAATGTTATTCATGACCTCTTAATCGAAGATACCATGTACAATTTACACACGATATCAAACGCACTAATCATCGAGTGAATAAGTGAATGGAGTATTTATACATGACTCAATTAAAACTGAGTTTGTTTAAGTGAAGGTTTACATCGTCTCTGTTGAAACGGGAGGATTTTTTTATATTTTCGACGTATTTTTTAATTTAGTTATTCGTTGTTTTAAAAAACTCCAGGACTCAGTTGTTTCACGTGAAGTAGTTGAGTGCTGCAAACATGGAGGACAATTGAAACTTCGTCTTCCTCTAACTAGTATGTATAAAAAGTTAGAAGTTAGATAAAGTTTTAGTTATCATTGGTCAACGACTTCAATAACAACAATTTTTTTTTCTCAATTTATCGAAAACGATTTTCGGTAAAACAGACTATCTTGAACATTTCGATTGGAGTGCAAATAAAACTGGAATTTCAAGATATTTGGGGCAAATGCATGTTTCACAACCACATTTCTGGCGCCTAAGTTTATACATCGTTCCTACGAAATCATGGAGCTATTTCTTTTAAGAATCGCAAACCGAACTTTTTACGCAATATTTTATTGGGCCATAACGTAACCTCTGCTTTTTATTTCACAAATTAGTCCCTGATCAAGAATTTGCACCCGTGATCGAGGAGCATACAGCTTCTAGTTTCTCCGTATTGCATCCATCATCTTGTATATCATTAGGCCATCATTTTCCCAATACATCATTAAGTATTGGCTATACCTTTATTGTTTCTGAGTGATGCAAATTTTATACATCAAAATGTTCTTGTACATTTCCGCTTTAGAAAACTTGCATTAGACTTGTTCTTTTTTTCGATATTCTAAGTAATGGAGAGCAATATACTATGATACGATATACTAAGATATGCACACGCATTAAACAGTTCAGTGAGATTTCTCTGAAGACATTGAAAGCTCGTGATGTTGCCCGCTATCACGCGGTGGCTGACACTCCAAGTCAATGAACACCTCACTCTTATTACTGCTACGGTCGTTTGAGCACCTAGCTCACATTACCTCTACGGTCGCGTGAACACCTAGCTCTCATTACCTTTACGGTCGTGTGAACACCCAGCTCACATTATCTTTACGGTCACGTGAACACCTAGCTCTCATTACCTCTACGGTCGTGTGAACACCCAGCTCACATTACCTCTACGGTCGCGTGAAATGCGCAGCTGCGATCAGGCAGGAAGGCCTCGGCAGCGAAGAAGTTTAGAAGCTGCTCAGGTGTGACGCCAATTGCAATCTCTTCCGAATTTATTGCCTTGTTTCTTGAATTCGAGCGCAGTCGTGATAAACAGCTCAGTTTATTTCTGAGTTTAATAAAACTTAAATAAAAGACATCGGTGTTGTTATTGAAATTTTAGCCCGAAATTCTTCTTTGTATGTTAAAGTATAATGCTGATGGTAGTCAGGGAGGGGTTTTGATCAACATACTCAAATCAGTTAAATAACTATTCATTACTTGAGAACAGTCATTCACAATGCTTATCCTTGTTTATAATATGTGAGAAAAGATAACCTCTGATTTTCTTGCTCAGGACGTTTCACTTCATTTTTAATAAAGAAGTGACTCCGTGAAATCATCATTTGAATATTTTTAAGTTCTTTCCATTCGATAGTTTCTCCGTTTAAAATTCTTTCATTTTTAGATCTGAAATATTGCTTGGTATAATTTCAATCTTTATTTTTCAGGTCTTCAATAGGTCAATTCTACTATATCTAATAAATTTCGTTACTTTCACTGAATTTTTGCCCAAATTTTTATGGAGCACATTCGGTGAGCCATGACGAGTGGTCCATTTGCAAAATTTATTCCTTGTTTAAGAAATCCGCAAAATTCAAGTAGATGGCCGGTAAACTTTTTTTCTTGATTTGAACATTCAACTTCAAAGATACAGATGACGAATGTCTCTTCGTGCGTTGAAATCAAGAAAATGATGATAATGAGGAAAAACGTTTATTTTCCCAGTATTTATGCTGATGGCGCAAAGCTGGTTTTCCGGCTTTAGTCAGAACAACAAAATTAGTGTTCGTTCAAACTTAATTTACTTCTAAATAAGTTCATTTCCTTGTCTCATTCTCGACAAAGTTGTGAAAATTAGCAGCAGAAGGCCAGAATTCTCAATTTCCATTACTACTAATGACATTTTGTCGACAGAAAGCCATAATTTGACTCATTCTACCAGCGTCTTTTAAAACTTTATTCTACCTATTTCCTTCTTGACGTACGCATTAGCATTATTATTGTTTATATCACTATCATTTTCCTCTTTCGGAGCTGTAAGTTCTCAGCTATGACAAATTTGATAAACCTGCAAAACATTCACCATCGTACTTTCACAACCATGATTATGGCACCGTTTCTCTATCATGTTTAATAAATTACCATATTTATATTTCGTAAAACATATTGCCAGATGACAAGAAGTGCACGTAGCATACATTTACATATTTTACGCAACAGAGTTCAGTCAATACGTGTTATAAGAAATTAGCGAACTGAATATTCAAAGGTAGAAATAAATTCCGTCACTTACTCTTTTGAAATGGTTCAACTTATTTTTCTTTCAAAATCAAAGGCAGAGTGAGCAGTTAATTCATTTCAGGTGAATGAAATGAACAGCAAGCCCAACAATAAATCATAACTTTATAATATCATGTTCGAATATACATTGAATAAATGCAACAGTTTTTGTCATTAGAAATAACCTTTAAATTGGGCTTGCGGTAACATATTTTCACACAGAAATTTTAATCAGTCGGGAGCTTAACAGCGTGCGCAATCTTATCTCGCCGAGGAATTTTATTATCTCTTTGTTATCTGAGCAGCTTATCTTCGTTTACTGAAATTGAAAGTTGGTCTCACCGTTTTCTCACAGGCTCTCGAAGTCGCCCTCAGGACGCCCAGTGGACGCCAGACACCCCACCAGCGCTACTCGACTTTAACAGTGAGTCTTCCAGCACCTTTCAACGAATTCACTACCCTAGGATAACTGTCACATCATGGCATCCATTTATATTTTCTTACTTTCGCGTTTCTTTTCTATAGTTTACTTTCACAAATACAATACAAGAATTTTCGATTTTTTGATAACTTTTTACGTAACATAACAAAATCCACCGCTGGGACTCCTCATCATATACATTGCACTCTTTCTTGTTATTAAAAACGTGCGTTCGTAGAACTTTCCTTGCCGGTTCCTCTACCAGCGTTCTTCCACGTGGACACGTTCCTGCATAAGAATGATGTCAGAAGCTGCGTTTAAATTCGGAAGATGCACGTAAGAATTGACCATAAATTTTCATTTTAAAGTGAGATTCCCCACCATTAGACACTTAGAAAGTTACCTCGTCTGCCCATTGGCAACCTTTTTCTTGCTTGAGTTACATATATATTATGACAGTACATGTGGGTCACATTTGAATAAATATTCATTAAAGGAAATTTTCTGTTGTAAATATCATGACTGGCGCTTAGTGTTATATTTAGGTTATCCTGTGAAATATCTATGTTGGAGAACTGCGTCCTTGATATGTAAAGTGTTAGTAATCGAACCTGATATATCAACTTATCCTTTCCCATTCTCGTGGACTGTACAGCACGACGGTAGCACTACAGTTCACCTCGACAGTATTTTTCATTGTGTAATCCACTGCGATCTGTACTTTCTCGAAATGTTCCAATTCCCTCATGCATTTTCACTATTCCTGGTTATTCATCCATAATGACTAGAAATTCAAAGCCACTATCTGTGAAATTACAAGACATACTATAGTGTCTGATTATGCTTCTGTAGGGCGAAAGGAACTTTTTTATGCAGTCTCCCCCACTAATTCTTCCAAAAATATATTAATATCTAGGCAGTACAAGCATTGGATTTCTTGTTCTGCACCTGTAACAAGCATTAAAACAAAACTGAATACCTCCTGAACTGTCCTGAATCACTTTTCAACTTCCAATTATTGTCCTTGCATATTACACCCATTAACTACAACCAAGTTGCTGGCTAGTAATTAGAGTGTAGATTCGAAACTAACATTGCAGAAGCGTCCGAAACATGCAAATTCGCATTAACTTTATACCTAACGCGGAACTCAACTATGGAAACTGGACGATTTGCTCTTCTCAAGAAGCGTTATAAATACAGTAAGTGCTGCGTATCTCATAGAAAGTGTTTAAGCGTAGTTGTCAGTATTTAAAAATATGTAAATAGTTTTCAAACAAGAAAAAAGAATGAGGGTAAGCTTGATCGGAGTTTCTAACTAATTTGTGACGGGCAGTTGAACTACAAAACAGAAGTCACAGATAATTCTCAAAGTTTATTTGGAAGCCTACTCGTGTTAACGAATGTAACTCAGCTGATTGCTAAATGCGCTCAGCAATTATTGCATTTTCAGCTCCACTGGTCGAAAAAATTATTGAGTGTCGCAGGAATGTGAAACAGAAAATACATTAAATTGCTTTTAAAAGGAGTGCATTACTTTTTCATATTCACCTAACAAGATCTGTCTGCTACCTAGTCGGTCTTATTAAGAAGTTGAGCAGATCGGAACAGGTGAGCTTATTTTGTGTTGACATGCTTTTTAGTACGGTAGAACCCTTTACAAACGCTCCTATGGCTTTACTCCCTAAAAATTTTAGTTGAAACTGCAAAATATTTGTTATAATTGAATACTACATATAAGTATGATAAAATCGAATGGGTGGTATAAAACAACTCTTATAATTTTGATACTGAACGTAAAAAAATGAAATTGATATTCTCGCAACAGGGCAGTTCAGCCAAGTGACTGATGAAATTCGCGCTACTATTCCAAGGAGAAAATAATACAGTATTGGTTGTGAACTATTATACGTAAATGAGGCCTGAGGTATGAGCGACTACGTACACGACATAATCATTTTAGCATCCAGTTCGGACTTACGTTAACTGCTGAATTGTAAAAAGATAAGGTCTTCAGGCAAGTTAAATCCGAACTCAATTCTCACACAGTCCATTGACGTAAAAATAATTACATTAATCTGAGTGAGTAATTAAAATTAACTTTTAAAATACGCTTTAGAATATCCAAGACTAGAATTGGTTGATCATCAAAGCTTAAGCCTTATTTTTCCAGCTTCATACTGGGAGAGATCGACCACGTTTCTTTAAATTCTCGAATTAGATATCAAAATTATTGATAGTGTATATTTTCAAGGCCATACAGGCCTTGATAGTGTCTTTGTTCCATATAGTCTGTGTTATATTCAGCCCTCTTTGAATTTCACAAGGCGTACATGGTATAATTTACAGCTTGTATGAATTCATCTCCGTGCATTGTCTGTAAATTTACGACCTTCAGGAACTCTTTGGTTTATTCTGTGAAAGGAATTTTAGAAGAAGATTAGTAATTAAATTACGACTTCTTATACGTGAGGCCTTCGAACTTGTATTATGCTTGATACATCAAGTAAAAAGTTGTGTCTTATGAGCTGCCACGTACGTTACTCGTCTCTTCCTCTAGAAGATAAATACTTTCAAATTCTGGATATATTCTTGTCATACATATACATATCAAGAAGCCATATCGACTACAGAGAGCAGCTGGCCTAGTAGGCAAGTCCGTGTCGTACTAGTTATCAACCTGTATTATTTCCATGTCTCTCGAAACAGAGTATGAATTGAATTGCAAGGAAGAATTGCCTCCCGGAATTGTATGTTTTTACTCCTTTAAGTTGTTGCTCAATCTAACGGGGATCAATCCAAGGAATCCTTTGCTGCTTTAACGTGCTTATTTGACATTTTCTGAGACCTAACCATCAATTCACAGACAATAGTGAAGATTTATGAAGTTCTGGATAAAAATTTTGCGATAGGGGCCTAGGGACAGGGTGGCGCTCACGCAGAGCACTCAAAAATATTGCAAAAATATAACAACGAGCGCTCGCAGATAACAAAATAAACACATAAGGTACTCGTACATATGTGTGTTTGAATCGGTACAATGGTAGAGAATTATTAAGAATTCAATTTAAACTTTATGTACTGGAATATACTATCAATTAGAAAATTTTCGTTATTAGTGAAAAAATTAATTGCTCATTTAATGCGTTCATTATTCAGTTATGCATTTCTGAAGTTTTAACACGTGAGATCGATGTTTTTCAAGTTCTGCAACATGTGGCTGGCATCTTGAACTGTGTTAAATGTGAATTTATTGCATGTTTCAGACAACGCAATGTAATATCTTCCCTTCGTCTCTTCGTTACGATTTTGATGACATTAGACATTGAGATTTAACACCAAATTTTAAATTTGCCTTCTGCAGTATTCTCCATTTACAGTTATAGAACAACCATCAGCAAGTAATAAAATACAACCCATGATTTTTGAAGATGTGGTTCTGTTAAATCCGTTTCAACTAACATTTTCAAGGTATTCAAGGAATTTAATGAGTTTAGTAATTATTACGTTACTATTGTACAAAATTTGCAAGGACTGCGAGCGTTAAAAATACTTTTAAAATATTTTTGAACAATAATAATATTTCTATCATTTAAAACGAGAACTTTCACAATGCTATGCTTGCCGCACCTCGAGCAGCGCACTATGCTTACAATTAAGTTTTACGTGTTATAAGAGCAATATAAAAAGTTAATCGAGGAAATGGTTCTATAGCTCATCAACAAATTTCACTTCTCTTCAAATTTTAACATCACATTAAACATTTACCTCAGAGTGTTTCTTATCATAGGTTTGCCAAAAGAACGCGTTACTAATGGGATATATCTTGTACGAATACGCGACTCACCTTACACATGCACGTTCCGGCAGCCGGCTAAGCCAGAGGCAGAACTAAACGGCTTGTTGAGTAGAGAATTTAACGTCCGCAGTTTCGCGAAGGAGATGCCCTTGAATCTGACATCAATGAAAGAACTATCAACTGGAGACATTGAGAAAATTTACGTTATTTTTTGTGCAAAAAGAATCTCAAACCTGCCGTTGTGTATGATGTTGTGCATATCAAATGCCAGTATGGATTTTGACATCATAAATTATATGTGTTATAGTTCTTGTTTGTCCAAAGCCACAAAAATGTTTCTTCATACAGAAACTTTGGAAACTCCCATCAAAGACTTTTTACGAATTCCGAACGGAAGAGAATGTTCATGGAGATCAAATTTGATTCCCAAAATGCTAGGTTCTTTTCTGTTCGAAGTTTACTCCATTCATTTGCAAGTATATTTATTACGCTTAACAAGCACAAATATCCCAACAAGGCCACTCAAGTTTTTGAGGCGTCATTCTACTGGCCTGACGGTGTCTAAAAAAATCGTTAGCGAAACTGCACCCTCTGTAATCAAGGAAATGTTTTACTACTAAAAGTTGATGTGAGTCACGTGTAAAATGAATTCAAGTTATATTCATTTGGTAAAATATTTTCATGACATTTCATTGAATTGTGGGAAAGGATATTAAATAACGGTGCCAGTTCAACGATATGAATGGTGCCATGCAAGGCGTTACAAGAAAAATAATGGCACCGTGCAAAGTGTTCCAACAAAAATAATGGTGCCATGCAAGGAGTTTTAACAAATGTAATGGGGTCATGAAAGGCGTCTCAAAAAATAGTGGCACCATTTAAGGCGTCCCTCAAAAATAATGGCGCTATGCGAAGCGTCCCCCAAAAATAATGGTGCTGTGCAAGGTGTCTCCCATAAATAATGGTGCCATTCAAGGCGTTCTTGCAAAAATAATGGCGCCATGCAAGGTGTCTCCCAAAAATAATGGCACCATGCGAAGCGTCCTCTAAAAATAATGGCACCATGCAAAGGCGTCCCCTAAAAATACTGGCACCATGCAAGGCATCCCCCAAAAATTATGGCACTATTCAAGGTGTTCTCGCAAAAATAATGGCGCCATGCGAGGCGTCCACCAAAAATAATGGCGCCTAGCAAGGCGTCTCCCAAAAATAATGGCGCCAAGCCAGGCGCTCCACCAGAGATAGCAAGTGCGCGCCCACATCACGGTGTTGTGAGCTGCTAACATATTTGCGTCCCAGATCCAGCAGCTGAGATAAAGAAATCGAACACAAATGTGAGTTGATGTTAAAAAATATTTGTTATATCAATTCACCTTAAGCTATTGTAGCACTGACTACCGACATGGAGATTTACTTCATGACTGACATGCTTCCTCATGTCAATCAACCAAGAAATTATCAGATAAGCATTGACCTTCTGCACCATATCTTCTAATGCGAAAATGTTTAATGAAAAATGATGAAGTACGATATATCACACCTAATTTCATTCGAGACTCTTTATTTCAATCATTACATTTTTCATTGACATTCATAAAATGTTTGGGTTTAGATTATTCGATTTTACAATAATTTTTTTTCGTACTTCGCTCTTTCTTAAAGCTTCAAAATTTTTGTTCGGGATTTTTACGACTTTGTTATCAGCAAAAATTCCTGCCAATTACCATTTTCGTATCATAAACTCAGAAGTCTTTGTCTTACTGAAGTGTCTCTGATTCTCTACACCGCGATTAATACTTCTTATTCAACTGTTGAGAAGGCAATTAGTTCTCAATTATTGACTGGCATAATAGAACATACCTGAAATAATTTATGATATTGAAACAAAACAGTCCGGGGGTGTTTCTTACTTTGGAATTAGAAGCTCCTAATTTGTACGACCATTAAATTAGCGACACACAAGAATTCACCTTGGTATCTCACTCCAGCAAGCAGCATGGTGGCGCATGACAAGTTCAAACTGTGCCCGAGGCAGACTGGCGCACCTGCTCGATGTGGTCACGTACACACTTTTATGCTTTTGGTGATTTGCCCTGAGAAGTAACTTCAGCATTCTGGCGTTGCCACTTTTACGGTTATGTTCCTACCATTCTCTCTAATTGGCATCAGAACTTCTTGCACACAACTTTTGTATCAAAATGTTTACAATCATCACAAAGTTTAACGAAGCTACGAGTGTATGGGGGTCAAAATCTTGCCAATTTGCGACGGTCTGCCTCACTTTTATACACGATAGCATCCCTCACATACCCCGGCAGTTTATTCCGTTTTTCATAACTGAAAACACGCCTTACTTCTACCTCCTTCAAATTTTTCTTTTCTACCTCATTTTACTGCTCATTTCCTCATGGCCCACTCAAGTCACCTAGGAACCGAAACCTAACCATAAGGAATTCGGTGCATCTGCTGCTATGGAAACTTATACTCAGTGTGAAAAGGTGGGCAAATTATTCATGAAACCTATGAATTCTACTACTGAAAATTGGGTCCAGGCCTATGTAGCCAGCAATTTAACGTGAAGTGCGACTCTACTGAATTGAAAATAAATGCGCCCAAATCCTAAAAATATGAAATTTTCCTATAGTGACATATTCAATGCCCTATCCTAATAGGTTCTAAGTGCGATATTCGTGATGAAGGATTTCTTGCCTTACTAGAATTAGTATAACTGTTTGCCTCTGACCCTAGATTGATGGACAGAGGCGTATCTTACTTGCATACTGAAAGGCTTCCAGCACCTGAACTTTTTGGATCTCTGCCCTACATGGGGCGCCAGTCGGAGCCCATTTATGATCACGGTAAATATGGAGAAGTTGATCCTAGCTGAGCTGCATTAATCTTGCCTACAAGTAAGAAGTAGCGTTGGAAACAAGATCCCTTTTATCGCACGGAATCAGGAAAAATAACTGAAAAATTCGAATAGAAATGAACTGATAAAGGGGACTAACGCTAACGTACGCAAATATGCGTAAACTTCCCTCGCTGTTTCAAAGATATAAACTCTTCATCATTATCATCAAGGCAACTATTTCAAACATTGTTTTTTTTTCGGCCTTTTTTTATGAATGTAATTCGATACTTAAGACTCCCAAAGTCGATATCTTGCCTGATAGAGAGCTGGGTATTTGAGCTCGAGCGTTAAGTTGCACTGCAGTTTGCTCGGTAGTTGAGTTTCTCAAGTCAGTTTAAGTGTTTCCTTTCGTCCTAAACAGCATCGTCTGACAGATAAATTTTCTATACAACAACCGAAAAGTGCAGTAAAGACCTCAGTAGCCTCTTCATTGAGTGAAGACCAAGATTATCAACATGCCTTACTCAGTTGCATGTGAATGCGCGTGGTCAATTCCTACGTATCCAGAATGTAAGCGATTTACGGGTAACTTTAGGTTGAGCCCACTGAACATGGAATTCGCTGGTTTAGTATATAGGTAGAGGTCAGTGAACATGAAATTTGCTGATTTATAGTTTGGGTAGAGGTCACTGAGCACGGAATTTGCTGGTTTATTATACAGGTAGAGGTCACTGAACATGAAATTTGCTGGCTTATCATCTAGATAGAGGTCACTGAACATGAAATTTGGAAGTTTATTATATTTTTATCAAACTTCTGCGCGACTCACACGCTCGCAGCGTGTGCTAACGCAGCAGCCGCGATAAGATAAAGAGACAATCGACGTGATGAACGTCAAAATCTTCCTTAACATATGTTTTCAGAGAATAAAAACTTATTGTCGAGTCTATATCGTGAAAAGTGTTCGTCATCGAAGGAAATCAAAGTGAGGAAGGCATAATGAATTCTAATGATGCTCTACGACATACGTGCTGTATTATTCTCGCGTTTAATAGGAAGGTAATTTTCGCCTTTGAATTCTTTCTTTCAATTTTTTATTTCAATAAACCCAAGTTTCTTGCATACATATAACTATAACACTCTTACTATAATAACATCAAAGAGGATTGACGCTAACTAAACGGGCAGATGTTTTGAAACTTTAGCCTAGAAATAAAGCCAACTGTGTTGTCTGTATTTCGGCAGGACAAACGATCAGTTCAACTTCTTTGAATCTCCAGCCGGGCTTGCGTGAGTCTTCAATGAAAATTGTCTTAAAGTTCAGTTCAGAAATCATTTGAACACCTGCTATAGAATTTAGTGCAGTTAATGCAGTAACTAACGAGACTCGTTAATTTGATCTGAAGTAACATCTTACACGTAATTATTTATTATCATTACCACTCTACAAGCCAAAGGAGTGCCACAAGAATAATCGTGTTTGATTCAATGATTATATTGTATTCAATCTGTGAATGATGATGGATAGTCAAACACCTACTCTACTAATTTATTACAGGAACATTACTTCCTAAAAATTACATTTTTTTATCAAAATGAATTGGGCGTTGATGAGTAAGCAACAGATGGTTTGATAATAATAAGTTAATACTCATATATATTTGAATGTAACGGAAAGTATTACGGGCTACAATCAAGGGATTTACAGCCACAGAACCATCTAGATTTAAAAGGAGAAAAAGTTATGAGAACTTCATACGTTCCGCAACGTACGTGCAATTTAGCACGCGAGCACCGATAAATTTGTTTTCTGCACTTAAGACGCTACTAGTAAAATGCTTAGTTAACAATTGACCTTTGAAAATATACTTCTGTATTTCATTAGCAGGTCGTTGCACTTCAAAACTGAATTAAAAAAAGACGAACTGTGTCAAAGCATTTACAGGCACAGAAAACAGATGGGTCGAACGACTGCAATCGCATTTTAAATCCAATTCAACCTATTTACCAGTACTTGGGTGAGCTCCGTGGCGTACTGGCATCGTGATGACCTCGTAACCGAGAAAACCTGGGATCGAATCTCGGCTCAGTCGATGCATTTTCACTTAACCAGGGAGTACTTCTCTTGGAAAAGGAATTTTAAACCATACATTCCTCACATCCCTCACCACGCCAGTAGTTGTAAGGCCTTGAAAACCCGATGGTAAAACATGTTAGAATTAATAAAGGTTCTTTGTGTTATGATGCCTTGAACAACTCCACGTAAACTATAGTACTAATATGAAACATAATGGAAGTGGACAATTTCCGTTCTGAATAGGGGTTTTAACCTAACCCATCAAACCAAAACTTGAATTAATGCTGATTATACCTCACGCTAAGTTTTAGCCGGAAAAAGCTGAGGCATACGGTAAGAGGAGATAGACACAATACTTATAAGGAAAAGAAGCGTCAGTTAACACCATAGATATGTAGTAGAAAACGTTATTTTAAACACGTTTTCGTTGCAGTGCCTAGTAGAGCATTCCTCGCCTGGCTTTGCTGGTCCAACCAGCTCTGGTGCGACCGCATCATCACAACGCTAACCAGCCCAAGTGCACGTTTAGTAGCATTGTCAGTTCTTACCATTCTTGCATACGTTTATACCTGCATAAATAAGGTGCTCAACTCATTTTTTTCGAACCAGAAATGCACGGCGTCCTGTTTCGTCTGTTCACTTTCTCCGTTGTCGAAAACTCCTTGTATAATCAGGCTAAACAGCTCCTGAGCACTAAGTGCTGATGATGTTTCTCATATCAGTACACGTACTGTTACTCACTTACACCTGCTCTCAACATGTGCTCATCACCGTATCTTTATTTAATCACTCCAGCTCTCAAGTGGCCAACGAATGCCACTGTCAACTCTATCTTCTGTGCAATTTCGGTCGAACCGTTTCCCGACGTTCTTGTTCTACCTCTTTCATCTCTCAATCTTTGTATGAAATCAGCTTCAAAATCCTTCTGAACACAAACTATGTCTGCCTTTCTGCCGTCTGCCTTTCCCTAGTTGTTTTGTACTGAGAAATGCGGTTGCTCTGAATCATATGTTACCTCATTTTCTGAACCATTTTTCCACATTTCCATACTTCATCTAATTCTTCGATTCCGCGCTAGTAGGAAACCGGTAATTACTAAGATCTCAGGTCCCGCACTATTATACGGCTGTGAAACCGTTAAATAGTGAGAACTCTGGTCCCGCTCTGGTACAAAGCCGATGATTAGCGAGGTCTTTGTAGTCCTGCGCCACACCTTGATCTTGAAACCAAAGATTCTAGTTTTTGGTGCTGGGGTTGTTTGAAAATAAATTGTGGTACAAAGCCAATAAATAGCAAGAACTTCGGTAAGTAGTTCCTCAGCACTAAAAGAACTTGACCTTTTTTTGCTTGAATGCTTGTAGTTATATGTATTATGTTTCCTTTTCTAGAGGGAAAGACTAATGGATACAAGGTTACTCAATGGATGTGAATAAAGAAGTCATACAGTAAAGATAACTGCGAAATTTGGGGAAAAAACTACAAATTGCTGTATACAACTTGGTATTGGTGCGTCGTACTCATTAGCTTCAAATGATGTTTTTCTTTTACTGTACACATATTCACTGACTGCCAGTCTCCTGTGAGAGCATGAAATATTTCCATCTCGATGAAGTCAAACCCTGTCGTACGGGAGAGAGATAGCTGAAACCAGTGGTTTTTCCTCAGCGTTGAGCGTCCTATAGTTCGTTCGTTATCAAACGGTTTCGTGTCCTAAATGCTCTACACAGAAAACCTTGTGTTATAGGATATCAGATCCATTACTGACCAAGTCTTTCATGTTTAGTTCTCCTACTCGAAATATTTTTGTGCAACTATCAGTACTGGCGGTAAATCCTATAATTAAATTCATGTATCCGAATTATCAACTGACAAAAAATTTGTCTGGTGGAGCGTATTCAGAATTCGCAGCACCTCCTGAGTGAGTGGATGTTTGAGGAAATAGCCTCATGCCTACTCTAAATGAAGATAACTGTTGAAAAAATTCCAAGAACTTAAAAAGTGTGAATGATAGAAACTCATATTGAAATCGTTACCGTCCGACAAATAGAAAACGATTTCATGAGGTAAGAAACTACTCTTGAAAAAAATGTATATTAGAATCATTGCCTTCAGACAGATACATAGCAATGCTATGATAGGATTCTAGAAGTGAAGAAAGATATGATGTGTTAACAAAAGAAAATTATTTCTTATTTCACAAAAAGGCTTACTTCGAAAAGTTCTGCAAAGTTGATAATTATATCGACGAAGTTCCCAAGACTTACATAATTTTTAAACAACTTCAATGCCAATACGTATTTAGAGTGAATCCAATACCCACCACCAGGAAAACATTGCTTCGACGGACAAATGATGCTGAGGGAGTATATATAACAGCTGTTATGTTTTATTAACTTCCACTAGAGACTACATTCACTACAAAACAAACTATGAACTTTTAGACGAATAGAAAATTTTAACGTCAGTTCACAGTCTTGCTAGACCCTCAAAAAATAGGTTTAATTTTCTTTTACTCAACAATGAACCAAAACCCATGTCTGATAAGCGACCACCTGACCTACAAGCGGAACAATGTTCGGCGGTTGCCTACCTGCCAGCCCAGCCTCGATCGTGGGGTGCAGCGAGATGAACAAATGCTCTCCCGCGTTTTTCCCCCAGCAACGAAATACCATTGCTTCACTATTGAGCGCACTCAAATATTTCCTTATCCTGCGTTTCCATTGCCTTTGTCTCAGCGGGGATTATATCAGCGCATAGGAAGAAAAATCTCATATGTCAAACAATTGTATGAAATTAATTTGATGGATAAATTTATTTACAGATTTATGAACATCACTATCATCGGGTTATTTTTCGATATCGTTTTACTGACGAAAAAGAGGACAATTTTTGGCTAGCTCAATAACTCGTGGCAGGCATATATTGTGGTATAATACGAGGCAGGCTAAATGTAGAACTGAGAAGTTATGTAATGAAGTTCAAATCGGACTCTCCCTCGCTGCAATATACAAACAATAATAATAATTGTAGAGTTAGTCAAATCGATTGATGTTAAGTAAACTCGAACGCCATAATTCCGTGAGACAGAACGGCTTGAAATTAGACCGACACCATTCTCAACTCCTTAGCATGCAGGAATCGCTACAGTGCTATTTAACAATTTCTACATGTAACACAAATTTTATATTCGGTGCGAGGTAGAAACAAAAACTCATTTGCATGTTGAATATTAAAATTATAATCATAATGTAACTAAGTACACGTTTTTAACTTACGCAGTGCAGAAAATAAAGTGTTTTACGTTAAAGTTATTTAGTATCACAGAAGTGACTCGTGCGTACTAAAAGTTGAGCACGACCGGCCGGAGGGGGATCTCTATGTTGAAACGTGACCGCAAAGCTTTCCCCTTGATAATAAGGCACCTACTGCTCGAGTCCCAAGTTATAATTACAAATAAATTTTCCTTATAATCTTGAGTTCTTTGATGACGGTAAAACACGATCTTCGAATACTAAATGCAACGCCGGCCAGAGGAATAATTAATGAGAATTTTTTTAAATCTCAATGCTGTGTGTCTTGGAAANTTCCACAGAAGTCTGGTATACAAAATAATGCTCAGTGAATATTAGAGGCAGTGAAGGGTGCGTCCAATACTCTTGTGTACCACATACACCTCTGAATTTCAGCGTCCGTACTTTATTCCAATAGAAAATCATTGGAAGCCGATCAAGAGTCCAGGAAAATTGTATTGCATGAATCAAGCAGAGGAAATGCTCTTATGTATGTGTTAAAAGATTAGTAAATATTTCAATTAACGCCATCGAGAATGCCACTTCACGCTGATGCATCAGGGACGTCTAGTGGTTATAACAAAACGCGTCTTGCTAAATGTTAGTGAAAACTTATCTACGACGTTTTTAGTAGTGATCAAACAGGGACTTTGCGTCCCTGTTTGAACGTTCGGTGCTTATATTTCTATTTTGTACGATAATTTCCATTTTTTCATTTACTTGAACGTACATATTACGTTGTGAAAATATCAGTCTTTAACAGGAATTTCAAAATAATTTTACAAAAACGTGGCAAATTTTTTGTAACAGTTCTTCTGAATTGTCGTAAATACTGTTCATACGGCTCGTTAAAATCTCCCGTCACTCAAAACTTCCGATCAATTACAGAAAAAAGTAATGAAAAAGTTTAAATTGAGCAATTTCGATTGTTCTGTCCAAGTTATAGTTCATCCGGGGCAATATCGTTAAACCATTTCGCTTTCCAGTTTTCGCTGCCTTCGTTATCTGTCCACAAGTGTTTAAATTTTCTGTCCTATCAGTAACATCAATTAAATCTTCCACGCAGTAGGAGTTAGTGATTCGTTCTCTTTCTATGACATCACTGGCCACCTTCGTTTTGTACGCCGAGTGTAAGCCAACCCAAAACTCCGAAACATTAGTCGGCCTCAAGAAGCTTTTTTGGGTGACCGTAAGTTTCGTAACGTCAGTCCATTTGTCGTTCACTTTTTTACACTTTGACTGCGATTCTCCATGCAGAAAAAAATTCATGTCGATGAAAATCTTCGTTGTGGCTGTAAAAATTAGGGATTTTGTTTCCACAAATTTGGTTATTCTATTAATTTTCTTTCTCATCAGAACTAGGTTATTCGATTGAGGAACACAAATTTTACGAAAACTTGAAAATTTATATTCATACATGATAGTGTTTGCTTACTTTAGGTTATTAGGTTAGATGATCGCGTGTACCATGATTGACCCTCTTCGGAGGCAAAGTGTTTCGCTGACTGTCTAGGCTCGCGTAGTCTTAATCTCTAACGTCATTCTACATTTATAAATTTACTATTCTCCCTTTACTCGTCGTACTTAAGCTGATCTGTAGGGATCTATGTAGTTCTATCACTCCGAGCAAGACTTCTCAAAAAGTTTTTTCAATTCCGAACTGGCGACCTCATCATTGCCCGCGATGACCTCAGTTCCGTAATGTTGTCTTCATTTCCCTAATCATTTCGACAGGTTAATAAATCCAATTTGAAGCTGCCCTCTACAGTGTAAAAGTCCTGCAGCAAATACCTTTCATTATGAGTACGCAGAAAATAAATTGAACAACATGAAATTTGTTTAAATAGGTCCACAATAGTCCAAAGATAACGTATGTAGAATTTCATTCGATAAATCCTCCTCTCATCTTCACTACCACCTTCATCCTTTTCGGGGTTGCCTCCATTGCTGCACGCACCACATCAACCGGTAATTTGGCCCATTCTCGCTGCAGTGATCGTTCTAACTCTTCCACTGTTGAATGAGGTTTTCTGTGCACCTTCCTTTCCAAAACAAACCAAAACACTCAGTAGATACATATCTGAGCTCGAAGGAAGCCATTCTTCCTTGGTTAAGAAGTCTGGAACATTGTCTTTTAGCTGTCCTTGTTCTCTTTTGGAACTGTGAACGGATGCTCCATCTTGTTGGAAAATAAATTGACCTCCTTGAACTATGGTTCGTCACGTCTGGCTCCAGAATATATTCTTCGTAAGTTTTAGCGTTGATTTTCACTCCCTGGTGCACAAAACCCAAGGTAGTTTTCCCTTTAGCAGACACTCCTGTTCAGGCCATGACAGACGCAGGTTTTTGAGGTCGGTGGGCTTTCCAGATGTTCTCAAACATTGCTGAGACGCCCCGAATGGGAACTCCATCATTTGATGATTGAAAGCTTGATCAGTGGTGAATATTTTTCCGTCGTTGAACTCAAGAGAGTCAAGAACATGGGCTGCTAGCCGGAATATCAACGAGGGACTTCTTTTGCAACGTTTCACTTTTAAGGCGTTTTTAAGGGAAGGGTTGTTTCTCAGTTTCAGAGGAGAAAACCCAATTCGCTTTTCCCCTCGTGACTAACAAATTCTCGCGATAAACGAGCTCTGCAGCCATTTTCCTCATGGACTCCTGGGGATTTCTTGCAACTCTTGAGACAATCTTTTTGACTTTCTGTGCCGTTGCAGTTCTTGGATGGCCACTTCTGGTGCGGTCTTTTTATTGCCAGTTCCCTTATGACGTGGGGTCGTGCGGTACACGAAACTACGCCTCGGTTTTTAAAAATTTTTGTGGTTTCAAAGTTACAGTCGCAGACTTTCCTGCCCGGTAAAGCTCTGCGATAGCAGACATATTCCATTGCCGCACTGAAATATTTTATCTAAATAGCGGACAAATTTGTACAATGACTCAAAGTTGGTGATAGGCACTTGAAACCTAAAAATATTATATGTGTTAGGTTACGTAACAAAACATTTCACAGTTAAAAGTAAATTTGCCGCAGAACTTTAATGTCACTCTGAATGTTTATGCTATAAGGTAATTATATTTCTGGTCTTACTTATGCCCATTTTTTCCGTAAATTATGTATTTAAGTTCACTTTTTTCTTATCTTTTATCCTCAGAAAGCTTTATACTGTTTTTGAATTATTTTTGGCTCCATACGTTTTTAATTACTTTGTTTCTTTTGTTGATGTCTTCTCTTTTCACAACTGCGATGCAGCACCATCTTAAAAATGCGTGTACTTGAGATTGAAAGGTGATTTTGAAAATGCGAAAGCCTCATTTTACCGTTGTTGTTTTCTAAGAAGTCAGAAGTCGTTAAAGAACAAATTTTGTCCCTATGTAAGCAGATCAGGGAGGGGTGGGGGGG
>VOMN01017127.1:0-16813 GCA_014899125.1 Orchestia grillus
CACCTTTTCTTCAGCTGGGTACACTAGATGCACTGTGTTACCTTCACCTTTTCATCAGCTGAGTACGCTAGATGCACTGTGTTACCCTCACGTTTTCTTCAGCTGGGTACACTAGATGCACTGTGTTACTCTCACCTTTTCTTCAGCTGGGTACACTAGATGCACTGTGTTTTTCTTCCGTTTTTCTAGATGTAGTGTTTTCACTGTGTTACCCTCACCTTTCCTTCAGCTGTGAACTCGAAGATGTACTGTTCCCTCCACACGCCGTCTGCAGCAGATCTCACCACTACACCCGCAGCTCGCTCGGCTCGGAGGTGTTCAGTATCTGTTCTTCACAGTGTTTTTGCGACGCTGTTTTGGGTCGCATGATCACTTTTGCAGCCCTGCACTTTTGCGCTCCGCTTTTTAAGAGGTGCCAAAATTTTTCCGGATTTTTTTATCCACGAGATAATGAGATCGCCGGGGCTATATTTCCTCATCTGCGAGGGGATCGAGGAACACAGGGAAGGATGAGGGAACATGGTGCAAAAAATGAGGGTAAATATAAAATGATAGATGTGCCACGGAGAGCCTGCGGCTGCGATGAGCAGGCACGATGAAGAAATGAAATGCGTGGAGGAGGCGAAACCTGGAGAGTTTCTCAAGAAATGTTTAATGAAAATAAAAAATCGGCAGGAGACATTCTAAATGCAGAATTTCATTCTTTTTAGGTATTAGAATCCCGAATATCGTCCACTCTCTAGTTTCAGGGATATTATAATATGCAATGCAATTTATTGAGAGAACGTGCAAGGTTGTAAATCGTTCATCGATTTTCCAGATGAACAACAATAGAAACAAAGCAGTCTTTAATGAGTTGAAAGGTGGGAATTATCATAAAAAAAAAAACAATTTTAATATCAGAATCGCGTTTATAATCTATTGTGGCAAGAAGGGGTCAGGAAATAATTGTTCAGAAGAAGGAGAAGGAGTCAGGAAATAATTTTGGGCGAGAAGGAGTCAGGAAATAATTTTGGGCGAGAAGGAGTCAGGAAATGATTGTTTCTTTCAAATCAAACGCTACTTATCTTTACTTTTGATTACGTAAATTCTGTTCAATAATCATGTTGAGGTAAAGAAGTGAAGATTTTTTAAAATTTATATGAACGGAGATGTAAATCGGAAAATTGTTCAGGTTTTCACAGTTTTACAGAGCTCTTCAAGGTGACGTGAACCTCTCCTGAAATTAATGTTGTTTTAATTAATTACTCTGCTGTCGTACGCGTGAAATGAACAAAAAATGTTTCGTAATATCTATCATCAAGCAGTGTACGTCCATGTATCTAAAATTTGAGTTACAGTGATACATTCAATCAACTTCTAATTTTTTTTCGAACTCCTCTTATCTTCCAAGTTGAGGTACTTGGTGCAACATTTTATTGTCTTATATATTCTTCTTTATTCTGCCCACTCACGAAATTATTTGTTCTAACTTAAATGCACTTCTACAAGTTGAAGAAAAATTTTAAACTGTTTACATCAGCTCATCATTTTCTACCAGAGTCACAGGTTCATTACACAGAACAAAAATATTAGTCTCTCTTGCATCAAACATTCATCTTTTCAGATCTGATTATAGCAAACCTTGCGATCTGTTAATTAGATTGAATATGCGGGTAATGATGACGAAAGCCTCCCGCATTCCGTCATTAGAGGTTTGTCTCACCCAAACCTCTCCTTGAACATGGAGGAAGGAAGCCAATCTAACCTCACTCTTTGAACTTGTCGAGCCGATTAATCTTTGTCAATAGCTTTGAGTTCGATCAGATATACGCTTTCTATTTAATTCGCAAATGTCTTCATCAGTCAACGTTAGAGTAGAGCTAACATGCCCGTAAGTCTAAGCCCTCGTGCAAATTACGGCAGGTCCTTAACTAGCCCACGAGTCGCCGGATTCTGACTGGGACTGAGAAAATAATATTTGCCTAAAAAAGAGAGTTTTTTAGGATTTGGCGAAGTTGGGTATCATGAAGAGCTCCTTATAACTGGGTTCAAACGTAGTAAGTGAATGAAAGTGATTAAGAGAACAATATGAAATTCGCATATTTGGAGATTGAAATTAACTCGGAATTTTATTCTCGGACCAATGGAAAGGTGATAAAACTGGAGGAAATCAACCTAATAATAATGGGAAAAAATTACTGCATTGTTGAACGTTTTGATTAAAAGACGATTGTGAAAATAGACGATCGTACAAATAAAGGTGACAAATAACGATAACAATTTTTAAAAATATTCATGAAGTAAACTCAAGTAACACACATTAGATAATTGTCTGAAAACAGACGGAAATGGAGAAAGATCTAGCTACGTATCCACAGTGCGGAAGGGGGAAAGTTAGAATAACGATTCAGAAAATTTGGGAGACCAGTCATTGTTCCCCGTGTGTGCATGAATGGTTAATGGCTTAGCCCCCAAAATCCATTGTAATACGATGATTAGATAGAAACAGGACAGTTGCTCTATGAAGATAAGGCACACGTCGCTACGCAGCAGGAGTTAGTGTGAATTAAATAAATCAACAATCGGAAGCGTGTTGACTTAGACACATAATTCGTAACACCACTGGATCACCAAAGTACCCAATAAAACAGAGGCAGCCGTAAAGGTCGGCAAGGAAATATGATGTAGATTAGAACAGATAATGGCAGCGGGAACGAGCCGAATTGTCCATCTTGCGTTGCTACCAATATATCGTGCCTTTGGACAATAAAATTAACGTAACTTGATTATTTCAAGTCGTACCACACCCTCGATATGTTGTCCTCGCGCAAACTGATACAAAGGACTAAAAAATGACGCAATCGTATTGGTAGTTTATACAGATTTTGAAGTGGCATTTTCGCAGATCGCAGCAAACGCAATCATCTTACAAAATTTACGTTTCCACTGGTGCATATCGCATGTAAAAGCACCAAGCTGACACTAAACGAAATTCCTAACGCATTTCTCTCGTTCAATGCGTAATGCATCATGAGACAATAATGGGACTCCTGCGTAATGCAAGAGTGGAAACAAGTAAAAACAAGTAATTTATATGTAAAACGTTTTACTCGGTGAAAAACATATATACAAATGCATTCTGAAAAACACATCATGAAAGCTACGCATTACAAAGAAATAAATGCTGAGATAAATTTGAAGTGACGGCGTTATTTCCAATTACAGCCTGAAATCACCTCCATGAATTCCTAGCTGAGACGCTAAACATTTCAAGCAGAATTTTTTCCCATGCGCGAAGTAGTGAGGCTTCCAAATATAATATTTGACAGAGTTGTGAGCTCTTGAACAAGATCTCGTTTCGAGTGTAGACGACACGGGAAAGTCCATTGAATTTAAATCCGGAGAACATGGGGGTCACATCATTCTATACCCGGACCTTGGAAGACGATCTCCGCACGCGGCTTGTCTGACATTCGGAGTAAAGGCTGTCGCCGATCGATGACTTCCACTTCGAAGTCAATCGGTCAAGCCTCCTCGCTTATGAAGTGTTAAACAGTCTTCGGAACAGTGGAAGCGAGATAAAAAGCTAAATAACCCAAAAGTCCAGCTACAAACGCTTTCACTGACAGAAATTTACGTGCAGCAGCGTTTAAAAATGCAGAGCATAAAATGAACTCGGACTTATAAAAGGTTTTCTTCACCGAGGAAACTCTGGCCTCTCAAAATAGACGGGATAGTTGGAGCAGGTCCTTGTATTGGTTGGTCCTTGGAGAGTGCCTCATGTAATCATGTAGTGAAAATAAATGCCAATGCTTATTTGACATTCTGGAAGATCACTTCGAGCCCTGGTTAAAGATGTATAGAATAACGTTCAGAAAATCAATCATGTTCGCACGTGATAAAGTTTCTTCTCAGGTGACTCAGAAAACGACGGAGTTGCTGCAAAAATCAAGCTGCTCTGTGTCTTGGAAATTTGAGGGGCAGGCTAATTCTACAGGTATCAACCCAATTCAAGGCTTTTGAAGCATTCTCAAACACCGTGAGTGTGCAAATCGACACCAATCTGGCAGCAGAGAAGCCTGTGGCAGATGATAGTTGAAATATTGCACTTAGTAATGCCGAATGAATCTTGAAAATTCACAAGCTTCATGAACCAACGTCTCATTCGACTCCCTTCAAAGCAAAGAACACATGCATATCTCTTTTCAGCTACCTTCGCTGTCACTTATTAGTTCTTTCTCGTTGGTCGATTTCATTTAGCGTGATTAGTTCATTGGCTCCATTTACACAATAACTATGAAGCTTTAAAAACAATAACTATGAAACATTAAAAACAATAACTATGAAACATTAAAAACGTAATGTTTTGCTCGGACAAATCTACTCATTAAGCCATAATGCCACTATAACACAATGCCAGAATGGGGTATTTTGAGAACACGGCCGTAGTGTCTCAGAATGTGCACTGATATGTACAGAATATGCCTCGTAATTATTGCACTCTTCGGGCGTGTGAACCTGTTAATAACATAGTGTTTGCCTTGTTAAAATTCCATGGAATTTTACTTGCGTCCCGATAAATTCCTGGTTAAACTCTCGTTAAACTCCTCGGAATGCCTTTTGAATAAAACGTAGAAATTTCATATCGTAAACAATTTAACACGCGGTGCATATTTAGCCCTCCTCTGGCAATGAAAAGTGAACTCCTTTTGATTTAATTGATATTTTCCACTTTTGGCGAGCAAGCTCTCCCAATTTTCAATATACAAAAACTTGAAATAAATTTACTCGTTCTTCCTCCACATCTCCTGGCATCAATCAGCTCTGTGTGAGTAAACTCGTACAGCTGGAAAGAATTATAGAAATCACCCTAACATACCACACGTTCGGCACAACACCAATCGGAAACAAAGTTAACCCTTCACCGTCTATACGGATTTCAAAATCTACTTTTATGAGGTTGCACTTTTTATGAACAGCTAAGTGCAGCCTTGCTGCCTGTGTACATACGCCTGGAGTTAGTTTTCCATTGAAGCTAAGACTAGCAGTACCGCCAAGATGAATTGGACTGCAAAGGGCTGAGGGCGGGTGCCTCCTGTGGTCGTGCTGCCATAAAAGGTGTACCCGAGACAGCGTCTCACTTCGCGGTGGACGTACTGAGAATCGCAGTGCGTTTTTAATTCGCCTAGTACGTTTTTAGCAGCCAATGAAACATCTGTTATAGTAAAAGTGCTTGTTAAACTCTCCATAAATGAGAAAAATTTTCACAGTATTTCATGAATACATGTACCTGAAATACAAAAGAGCGCCTTAAATGCTGATGACGAAAGTATATGGAACACGTTGTACGAGTAAATTTAACACAAAATAATTAGCATACCGTATCAACAAGTATGCACAATTTCTCAAGTGGTTTTGTTTTGAATGTTTTTTGATTGCATTCTGTCACTAGCTAATACATGAAACTGTGTTAAAATTAAGCAATGTTCATCTCCCATTCTCCTGATTGATAGCATCTGATTTCAATCCATCGAGGAATATGAACAGTGTATTTTGAAAAATGTTTTCAAATTTGGCCCCATTTTGATAGTTTTTCAAACATATTTGATAGTTTTTTTAAAGATATAGTGTGTTAATACCTTACAGAATACAATAATGACGCAAGTGTTTGATTTGCATAGACAAATCTAATTTTCGAGTCTCGTCATGAAAACATTTTATCCCGAATATCTAATTACTGCACAACTAAATTGCTCATATTTAGTTAAAGAACATCGGGCCATTTTTTTAACTTTGTACTCGATGAGACTCGCAGGTGAGGAATTTCCTTTATCATGCAGGCAGAGAGTAATCGCACGCGTAAATCATGCTGGAGCTTATTCGGTCCGACAAGTAGCTACAGCTGCAAATTCACATTGTAATTGGTCGAGAAATCTATGTCTGCAATTCTATGTAAATCACTTAACTCTTTTGGTAATAATTTGTTTAAATTGTTAAAATACTGTACTCGACAGCATCCATTCAGTGCTGAACGTCAAGCTGCACTAGTGTTGTGATGCGTACCATAATTTCTTCGTATTTTATGTGACAGAGAAGAAACTGAAGCACTCAAGGGCCCATTATTCTGCAGGTTTGTGTCTTAGTGTAATGAGTTTGATGTTTTTAACGATGTTTCTAATGTATGGCCAATTTTCCAGAAGGCTAGATTGTGAAATTTAGTACCTTTTTTGGTGAAAATGTCGCAATAGATGCAAAAACACTGACCCACAAATTTTCTGTTGAATTTGCGATGTTGATTGTTACTGATTCTTTGCCTCCTCTCCCAGAAGACGGCAAGTGTGTATATTTAAATTGTTTGCACATTGTGCGCACGATTGTTATGTTTTTTATAACACTCTCAGATAGGCTATTTAAGAAGCTCATGTCTATTCGTATTTTGTATTTTTTATACAAGGAAGTTTGGATCCCTTTCAATGGCATAGACAGATAGGAAAAAGTAAATAAAGTAGAAATAGGAAAATACGAAAATGGAGACTTACTACTCGGAATAATTTTCATGATTTCATCATTTCAACGGCAACTTTATTCTACACAATCGATTAATGTAGCATCATTTTCATTACTGCGTCACAATACCCAACAAAATTCCCACACCTCGTCACCCGGTGACATAGCTGCATCATTCACCTCCCCCACCAAAACCTTCACCCCACATTTCATAAATGGTTTAAATTAACCTGCCGGGCATTCCATTCGAAACAAAAGCGCCTGCTTAATTATCGTAACCGTGGTTAGGTGACTAGCCTCCGTCTCGGGACCTGGTCAGCGGTAGCGGGCAGGTTAATAAAGTCACCGCTATTTACTGGTTCATTTGCCGCCCTAACTGGCGCGCCGCTCGGTTTGCCCTAAATGTGTCACTCCTGACACAGACGACCGAGTGCCCGCTGACCGCCCGTCTCGCCGCCGTTCGTCCTTGAACTCCAATCCGCGCTGGCGGTTTTTGAGGTTGTTTTCTAGGGTATTTTAAGCTATACTGTGTTTATTTTCATGAATTTTGTGTATATTTTCAGATATTTTTCGTTCATTTTCACCTATTTTCTTCACATTTTCAACTATTCTATTCTTAGTTTCAGTCATTTTCAACTATTCTATTCTTAGTTTCAGTCATTCTGTGGATGCATTCAATTATTTTGGGTACATTTTTAGTAATATCTGTTACCATAAAAATGATCGTTGCTTGGCTCCTCAGGTGTGAGGAATATTTTCACATTATTTTAGCGACGTAATCCCAGTGCGGAAAATGACTTGCTTCAAAATCATTTGGAACGATACAAATGGGTTATTCACGTCAAGCCCGATGTTAAAAGTTAGATTTATTACAGAGTTCATTTATTAAATAATAACTTAAACATAAACACTCTTAGGGGATCTAACCTTACAAAATACATCGTTTAGATAAGCAATTGAAGATACACTGAGATGATACACGGAGATTGAACATGTGTATCATTCACTTATACTTGGAAAATTCATGAACACTCGTACGCTACATATGGAGCTGCTCAAATACAACAACACTCTGACTGCTTCTAATGGAATCTCTACTTCATGATATTAAAAAATACTAATGTTAAATTAATTAGCGTGTTACTATATAAAACTTTTCAGATGTGTAACAACGATTCCCTGCAGAGTTTCTCGACTGTGTTACAATCTAAGCAATTTTTTTGCAGAAATCACACCTAAGAATCGGATTGAAATTATTTACAAAACAAAGTTTTACTCATACATATGTTTCATGGAGCGTAATCCGACTAAACATTTTTAACACTACACCAATAAACCTACACGTACGAAACGAAAGTATTAACATCCCTGTTCGTTATACTTTCTCAGCGACTGAAAATTTCTCCTAGCAAGAGAAAAAAATGAAATGGGCTGAATGACATGTTTGCGGTGTTTGGCCCAACACATATGTAATTCCGAATCGTGAAATACTGATGGGAAAAAATATTGATGAATTTGTTTCAAGTGTAACAAAGTCTATTAATAAGAAAAAATGCAAAAAATGGACACCATTTACCCCGATCAGAAACATGTTAATTATCGTTGTAGAAATATTCAAGTAACGATCGTCTCGAGACATTTGTCCTAATATGAACTCACGCTTGTGCAAATGCCGGACACTTTTCCATGGTGATAAAATGCGAATAAATTGTTTATGCGATAGGAAAAAAACTTCGGAACACTTTTTTATCGTTGCAATCAATGAAACTCGCCGGCTATAAAGAGTCCTGAAAGTTAGTTTGACTTCTGTATATTCCCATTATAAATGGAATAAAAGTGCTACATCCACTAAACTCAATCCTCAAGCCCCTAACTAATGCTATGCAAAAAAATCCCTGTGTTGCGAAAGACAATACAGAAAAACAAAATTTTTGGTTTCTTTAACAATGTATTTGCTGACAAAAGTAAAATTATTCCTACACTTATTGTGAAGAGTGACCCATGTGGTAAGTATGTCACTCTCAAAGTATGTAGCTCCCATTTAATTAAGGTATTCAAAAGTCCTCGCTCTCATTATTCCATAAAAAGGGATTATAATCAATACAACTATTATAGACAGATAAATAACACCGTACTTTTCCCTGTAGAAGTGCCAGAATACATTTTTGACTTATTACCCCCCCATCCGTTTTTACATCGCCAACATTTTTGCAAACAGACATGTAGATAACCTCAGCAACAAGAGTATTGCTCCAGTAACTCCCATGTTCAAACGCGCTGCTAAAGCCTGTGCTTAAGGTTGTAGAGCTTCGTTCACAGTATCCTGTACGAAAGTTAATGGAAATGTTGTTTACAAGAGTGCGTTTTTTTGTTCAAAAACGAGCGCTTAGCGTATCACAGAAATTTTACAACAATTACGAAAAGTTATTTACCCAAAGTATTTTATTCCTATGTAATGAGCTATTTCACTTTCTGAACCATGAAATCGACTTTGAAGGTAAGAAATTACTTTCTTTTTACTGCTTTTTACTGCTGCTACGCGTTCCATAGGATATAAAATAATGTACTGGGACGTACTGTGTACAACATGGCATTAGATTATACATACATTAGAGTATACATACGTACTACATGTTATTAGAGTGGTCGTTATCCCACGTTTCAAAGCTTGTGACACAAATGCTACGCATATTCTGATTGGTGAGGCACGGTCGAAACTATTTGTATTCAGTATACTGTGCTGAATTAATCGGAGATCTGAGATGGAACCTATTCATATCTTTAAATTTAAGAATGATGCCATTCGACGAGCACCGTTTTAGAATTTAACTTTTTTGTATCAACACTTCCATTACAAAAAAAAATTTAAAGTGCAGGTTTATCAAATGGTCAATAACAAGCAGTCTATGTAGACGTCAGCAGTATAGTAGGGAATCAAAATAAGTGAAATAAGCATCACTGTAGATAACATAAAATATGAATTTGTCTCTCAGAAGCCAAAAGTATCCTATTTACAAATCAACGACGTCGGGAGATAGATTGAAAAACTAAGAGCTTAGAATTACTCAGAAATATCATCGACTAAAATGTATTAACTTCGGTAAGCCCTCTAAATACAATTATTCGTATCTATTAGAATAAGTTAAAATTCTTAAGAAAGCAGTGAAAACCCTACCCAAATAAATATTTAAAAATACTTTATTTATTCTTTTTTACATCACATCATAGGGGAGTGAAGCTACTGAAAGTAGATGCATGAAATGTTAACCTTGCAGACAAATTGTTAGGACAAAAATCAGTGAAGCCTAATTTCTGGAAAAATTAATCAATCAATCGCCCAGAAACATAGAAGCTCTTAAAGATATTAAAGTTTTGTGTATTCCAAAGAAAAACTGGGACAAATGATGCCAATCATGCCTTTTTTGGCAAGTTGTCTCCGTACGTTGTAATTTTTTCAAAGATTCATTAATTTACACTTCTTTAATATATTAAAATACATTGCATTTTAGTTTTTATTTATCTCGATTTTCTCTTTGGAATTCGGTACCTAATATCATCCGTAAAAAAATATCCCTATTAAAAATGCATCGTGTACCTCAATTCCACCAAGAGATTTAGAAAACGTGATGAATTTTTATTCTCGTATACCAATGCATACCAGATTCTTAGTCGCTGAAAATAAAAAAAAATTTGCAATGAGAGTCCCAGGAGGCGCTGGCGGATGTCATCAGAAGGAGGGTGTGGGAAGGCGAGATAGCGCTACAAATTAGTTCTTGTAATCGCCTAACTTAGTCCTACTTTTGGCTTGCTTTATCACCGCAGTCGACTGAGATTATCGTAAATTTGTCCGCTCGCACGCCTGGCGCCCATGATATTTTACCTAAAACTTGCACTCTTTAAGCAGACATGATAAGAAGAATCTGCAGTCAGCTTTGATCTTAATACAACGATGCATGGAGGAGCCCCTTCAGCTTAATTGGAAAATGTGGCTCAGTTCCGACAGTCTTTTTGATGCCTTGAATGGCAAAGCTCTTCATAAACATGGCGTCTTTTTTAACTGTTGTTCCCTGGAGGAGAATTGTGTCTGATGGTTTTGGCAACGAGCTCAAGTATTATGAGAAGACTGCAAGAAAACACAGCGTAGAGTTGTTTCTCCGGGAGATATTCGGGAGATCGTTTTGCGGGACAAAGTCTCAGGATTACCATCTTGCAACTTCAAGCTTACGACGACTTCCTTCGTCGTGATGAGAAGACGATCGAGACGACTTTGCTCGTAACAAGAACATCGTTTCAAATACGAGGCTTTTGAAATTCAAATTGTACGATTATGAAAATGTAAAATAAATTCTAAATGTTCAAGAGAACCATCAACGAAAATCTTTGGAGCTTTGAATAAGTGTTACTGTCATGAGAACTTTATTGCTCTAGCTGAGGAAATCATTTTTAATAGAATCGAATTGATAGCAAATTAAGCTACTGTCAAATTCAGCAGTAGTGAATTGGATGAAGGAACTCATTATTATTAGCACCACGTGTGAAAAAGTTTATGACATTTTCTCAGTTTGCTCAATGAAAAATGCTGTATCAAGAGCAAGATTTACTTAATAAATAATGAATGATTCTATCCCAACCGACTAATTTCCCCTTCTTTTCATTCATTGAAGTAAAAAATCTATAGAAGCCTTTGCATGTGCTGTCTGTCGCAGGGATACTCATTTTTTACTTGCCTTTTACTTTTTTTCACTCGAAATTATTGATAAATTTTATGTTATAAATTTAAGAAGATGCAAGACGCGTACAGAGCGTAAGTGCAACATTTTTGTAAGTCAAAGTAAGAGAAACTATTATTGTTGCGGAAACACGTAGCTCTATTTGGAGCAACACATTTACTGGGTTCTCTACATCTCTACCCAGGTATGAAATTTCTTCCTTCAAGGGAATCTGAGCGCTGCAGGCGTGTCCGAGATGAAAGCTACGTGTAGCAGAGGGCCAGCTCGTCAAAATTAAACGTACACTTACTTCAAATCTATGCCTTGTATACATGTAAGTAGTCTTTAGTTCTACTTGGAACATGAGACGTTCAAAACATTTCTAAGAAATGTATGGAAGCAGTAAATGCAAATTTTCTATTTTCCTCTATTGTATTTGTGATTGTAGAACAATAGCGAGAAAATCCTAAAATTAAATTTAATTAATTCAATAATTTAAACCGCAGGAGGCTTCCAACATATCATTTTTTTGCTACATGGGATTTATATCCTCGCATATTAATGTTAATGTCACATTACTGCCAAGTTATATTTCTGCTAAGTTATATCTCCACCAAATTATACCTCTGCCAAGTCACACCTCTGTCAACTCACATCTCTGCCGAGTTACGCGGCAGCTGCCAACCTACATATTTGCCACTAATATAGCTACTAAGTCAAACTCTGCCAAGTTACATCTCTGGCAACTTACATCTCAGCCAAGTTACATCTCTCCAAGTAACAACTATGTATGCCAACTTACCTCTCCGCCACATTACATCTCTCAGTGATACTCTCCGTGTGAATACGTAGCTTTTTCTCAGTGAATAAGGAACTTGAATTCAAGTGTTTCCTGCACTGAAAGTAGATGCAGTCTTTTTGAGCTTATAAAGTCGGCGGTTAAATAGTTTGAGGCATATTTATTGGCTCAATGGAATCAAATTAAAATTAAAAATTGGACAAAAGTATTTTGATTTTCTGAATTTATGTACAATGCAATTTTGTTTCCTTAAAGACAAAAATACTTTGGCCCAATCCTTAATTGAGTTTGCTTTTATGAGGGCCATAAATAGGTCAGGCTTTTTCCCCGCCTCATTGACATCACGGTTGTTATGGAAACAAACAAACGGTTCGGAGATGCCATTATTGAGGATAATCGCAGCTTTTAATAGCTGTAAAATATTTTTCTCGTCTTCTCTGAACAAAGTAGTTTTGATTTAAGCACCTCTACCAACGGATCAACATAGTCGTTCAAAGCGCATGACTCAGCATTCAGAGGCACGTATGAATATAAGCTCATCGGACAAAAAATTAGTCACCTTGTGCTAATATGGTGCAACACCTCCACGAGCAAGAATTATGGCGATAAATTTTGCGCGGCATTGAGTCTACAAGTGCCCTCATGCACACCTGGTCGATTTGAAACCTCTCTTGCATCAACTGATCTCGTAGTGTGGCCACAGTAGGTGGACGATTATCGCAACATTTAACTTGTCGTTTTAGGGAGTCCCACTAATTTTCTTTTGGGTTCATGTCTGGGGACTTAGCTGGGCAATCTAAATGCCTGACATTTCCTGAATGACTGTCGTGCCAATTAATTACGGTTCCAGCCTGATGCGCCCAGCAGTTGTGATCTTCGAAAGGAGCTCAGAGAATAATACACAAGAGCTTGAAAAGCAATATGTATATGACTATTTTTTTGTTCGAGGAGCTTATTTACGAAATTTATCTTGTATTTGAAAAAATAACTGCATTAGCTGTTCGAATTCAATACTGAAAATTTGGTCGTGAAACTTACCATAGACGAATTAGCATTAACTTTTATTTAATTAATTCCAATTGCCGAGGCGGATTTTCGAAAAAATTGTCATTCAAGTGCAATTGTAAATTCATTTCTTAAGCTTTAAATATTTCGCTTCTTAAATTGGAAGTTCAACTCCACATATATCATGAGTGCCTCGATGCAAATCATTTTAGCACCTCTTTGAGCAGGTGCTTCAACGTGCGAGACGATTTTTTTCCCAAACAAGTATTTTTCACCTATCTTCTGTTAATTGCAGTTTTCTCTATCATTAGTCAAATATTCTCTCATCCATCATTTTCTCAATTCTTACGACTCAATTTCCTCGTTATTTACTCTAGCTAATCATATTACTCAACCCATCGAATGCTGGTTTTCTTACATCTTGCTTTTTGCCGTATGTATGCCTCACACATGTCTAAATTGATTTCTCTCCCTCTGTTACTTCCCTGTGTCCTACGTCATATTCATCTCTGTCTTTCTATAAATGCTAAATCAAAGAAAAGAAATTCCATTCACCAACGGATGAGGTTAGCTTCCCAAGCAGAAAACTGCAGACACTCCGCTAGAGAGGGGCAGGGGATGCATGATCGTGCACTCAATTGGGCTTTGAAAGAGTCCATCTTCGGCTCTTTTCGGCAGAGGTTTTGGCGCCAGCCAATCGGCCCAATTAGAGGGAAAGGAGGCGAGGGTCTTAACAATGCGTCTTGAGGGACACCTCACAATAGACTCCCTCTTAAAAGGGTCTCATTCGCCACAAAAGACGAAGTCCAGATTGAGTCTGGCAATCGGACAGCGGTTCCGGCACAGGAATGAGATGCGTGAAAGACGAGACTGAGACTGGGCGGCCGTCGCTCACTCTCACTTGCAGCGAGGGTCGCCAGGCTCTTCCTTGTGGTGGAGTTCGGACACATGATAAAGCAGCAATTTTTATACTGTCAGTATTGAAGTTAGGATAGATGATAAAGCTGTAATTTTTATACTCTCAGTATTGAAGTTAAGACAGATGATAAAGCAGTAATTTTTATACTGTCAGTATTGAAATTCAAGGACAACGAATGCCTTACTACGTTTTGGAGATACTGTTCGATTCTGGTACAAAATTTTCTAGTTCTTATTGGGCAATAAGTTGCGGAAAAGCAATTGTGAGAACTTTTGATTTGATATAAAAAAGAAGTTAATTGTGAAATACATATACAATAATTTGAGCTGTGCTATATTTTCAGTCAGCTACAATATTTTCGGTGATGAATATTTAATCTGTCATATGGTGTAATAAGGAAAAACAAGAACTGTGCTGTAAAGTAACCATGCCACTCAAAGAACACTACACACATACATACAATAAAGTGGAATATGTATAATCTAAAAGTTTAGTTCAAAACAGGGAAAATCTTTTTTCTTTCATGTTAATAGATTCAAATAAAGAACATGCTTGAGCAACCAAGATATAAGCATATTTTAAATACAATTTTGATATTTAAATATAAAATACAATTTCTTTTGGACAAGGAATTGGATTTTCTGTATCTTTCTTCGTGCTTTATGTACGTAGTTAGACAGAGTTTTCAGGAAAACTTGATGCGTTTTTCCCTTCTTTAAGATTGCAATCATGTTGCCTGCAACTATTCATGTTGCACGCATGTAATTTAAGAGGTGAATTGTTGCAAATTTTAGATGAGCCTAATTATTTTTTACTCAGACTTTCGCTGTCATGAGGAGCGCACAATTTCGAGGCAACAGGCGTAGAAAGTTTAGTACTTACCATATGCGTATCCTCTCTCCAAAATAAATAACGTCAGCAACAGAAAGATAGAAGAAAGATTTCTCTCTTTTTGTTACGTCAACAAAAAGAAAGAAATTCAATATTAAACGAAAAAGAATTCTTTCCTGTACCTCTATCATTCAGTGTTTCCGTTCCTAATTAAGATAGGGATTTCACCAACACTAACCTCCCACTAAACTAACTATATGAAGCCTCCCATTAACAGAATGCTCCGTTCAAACGAGTGTCTCAAATAATGTTCATGGATGTGAACTCATTCTATCGAGTCTGTTAATTTCACTATGCATGTGACGATTGTTCAACCAGCTCTCACTTTGCATCAATTTAATGAGATTATTACAAACTAAATTCTATTCATCTACGTAAAAAGAAAATTAATGTATAAGTTTGATTTCTCCGTCGAAAGCTTTCAAGAAACTATATTTGTCAAAGACAAAAAGTATGAAGCATTGACTTAAGTAGCTGCAAGGACCTGCGCTCTTCTGTCATTAGTTTACAATACATTTTTTTCTTCCTAGACTCTAAAATTAAGGTGAAATAAAATGAATTATTCGACTTAAGAGTGAGTAAAACTTTCAAGCAACTTTTAGCTACATGAAATCATTCTTATCAAGAGCGTGGAAAGTGATCTAAAATGGTTATTGTACCGAGATCGAAACCTCGTCAAAGTTTTTGTAACATGGAGAGTGCCGAAGTAAATTACTAATCATTGAAGCCATACAGAGTTATTACCATCACAGTTTATTTCTGTAAAGGATCTGTAAACGAAAAATATTTCCCATTTCCTTGCATGGATCTCAGTCAAAGTAGACACGATCTGTCGTCGCTGTCCTTTTTCGCAAGACTTCAAACAACCATCCTAATTCTTGGAGTTCTTGTTTAAAGTGCTCCAAGAAGGAGTTTGCTCGATGCCGTTGTTATGACAGCAATATATTTAGATGAGATTTAGACTCCGCAACAAGGAGAGCGGCCGCTTCGCCAAAGTTGCATCAAGCGTCATGACGCACTGGAGAGACGCAGCGCTCTTTCTTGGCGGGTTCGAGGTCGGCAGCGTTGGCTCTGTCGCCTCTACAATGATTTGCTCATTACGCAAAATACCTGAGCGTTATTGCAGCCATTTGTCTTGTCTTTGCTGCCCTTCCCCTCCCTCTTTTCTTCCTTCCTCTCCCTCCACTCGTCTCCCACCTCACTGCAGAGGCTATGCAAATGCATGCTCAAACGTGTCGCTTCTCCACTCCCTACCTCACTGGCAGTTTGAACGTGCTGCCAAGATTGCGAAGAGCTCTATGAGCTCTATATTGTTTTATCTGCATCCTTGCATCGATTAGGTAAAGTGAATGTGACCCATTAGGAGCACCAACGAATGAATGTGAAAACTAAAATTTCTGTTTACTAATTTATATATGACTTTATTACTCGTAATTTGCGCTCATATTCATTAAGCGCAGCACAACTCCCTTTTGAGCTTTAGGATCACAAACTGGTCTGATGACTGGTCTGATGGTAATGATTGGAGATATGTCCTAACTTACCTCAATACTAGAACGGAGTTTGAACAATCAAGGCTTGGACATATTTCGGCCTAAATCGTCAATAGAGAAAGAAATGAGCAAAATTTACTATGTAAATTCAAAGAATTTATGACCTGACTCCACTTTCCTCGAAATTTGGTCTCGTAGCTTCCAAGTACGGGCTCAAGACCCACCGCACGCGCCCTCACTTTGTCAGGGGGTGGTAGGGGCGCCGCGCCATCGCCAGAGTAGGTGGCCAGATGTTGGTTGCATAAACAGAACTTACGCTAGTCCTACCTAGTGCTGTCATATGTAGGTTGTAGAGTATCACAACTCCCGTTTATCATTTATGGGAGAAATATATTACTTCAGAAAAGTTGACATAGGTATACACGTACACAGAGTCGGTGTACTCACGCACCAAATCCCACCACTGCATTCTCTTTGCAGCACTAAATTTTAGAATTCCATTCCTCTA
>VOMN01017129.1:0-62150 GCA_014899125.1 Orchestia grillus
GCATCACATCAGGAGATGGGCTATTGACTCTGGCTCTACAGCGATAGGGTCAAAGCACAACGTTGAGCTTAGGTGAAATCTTAACGTTATTTCGCTTCGCCAAATTCGGCATGTCTGCAAGGATTTTTTTGATTTTTCTGAATGTGCGCTTTTTCAAATATGTTACAGCTGCATTTACCAATTTTTCGAGACTGTTAGAATAAATGAAAGTATGAAACTTAAAATGTCATAATTTATCGTTAAAATTACCTAATTTATTTTCCGTTTTAAATTACTTTTCCACATCAGTGTTGGTTTGCTCACATCGACTTCCTCAACTTAAGTTCGAGCGGCGGAATTTGAAATTACTATTCGCTAGATGAATTTATCAATATACCAGCTTTGCGAGTTTTGCCTGACCACTTTGCAATGACATATTTGTTCCTAGTTATTCAACACTCTCGAGTCTTAATTGCCTAATTGAAATGTGAATGAAAACAACTGTGCATTTTGACTCGAATTTTCCCTCAACAAATCTACGTTTTCAGATCACTTATTCCTCACAAATCTATCAGCGAAGTTTTTTTTCGCAAATTTTTTCTTCGCGTCAGTAGTATTACTTGTTTACTTCCGCTGTAAGTTCAATGTATTCGAAATATCTCCATTGTCATAGAATGCTTTGTTTCGCACCTCTTGCTGCCTGATTTCATTTTCATATTGTGCGTTGCAGTCAAGTTTTCTTCAAGAGGCTTGATGGCACTTAAGCATCTCCAATTGATACACTAATTTAGCTTGCAATGCCACACTTCCGACTCCAAGGAATTCAAATCTACCCAGAACCTCCACCGCATCTACCAACAGGCTAAAGATCTACTACTATCGTCAAAATGCATTCTGTCTTCAGTTTTCTTTAACGTTTCCAAAGTTATTTAGCGAAAATTTATTTGTTTGTTTCCATACAATACGAACTCGTTATATATGAGTGAAGTTGAATTTTGACGTATCACTGATGAAATATAATATGACACGCAACAGTAACGCGTAATACCAGTTGGCGTATCAGTGATGAAATATAATATGACACGCAACAGTAACGCGTAATACCAGTTGGCGTATCACTGATGAAATATAATATGACACGCAGCAGTAACGCGTAATACCAGTTGGCGTATCACTGATGTAATATAATATGATACGCAGTGGTAACGCGTAATACCAGTTGGCGTATCAGTGATGAAATATAATATGACACGCAGCAGTAACGCGCAGTACCAGTTGGCGTATCACTGATGAAATATAATATGATACGCAGTGGTAACGCGTAATACCAGTTGACGTATCACTGATGAAATATAATATGACACGCAGCAGTAACGCGCAATACCAGTTGACGTATCACTGATGAAATATAATATGATACGCAGCAGTAACGCGTAATACCAGTTCTTGACACATTTGGAAAATATGACGGAAATATTCTTAACTTAAAAGCTTTTACTGTCTAGTTTTCTCCCTCACTGCACCGGCGCAAATCTAGCGAAATGATACAAAATAATTCAATCATTGATTTAAATTCTAATGTTTTACGTAATTTGAAAACCTACGCTATTACGGAAACAATTGTCGCTGAATATACTAATGTACGCATTATGAAGGTAATTTGTTGAGCGTGATTTTTGACTGAGATGGCAGCAGGAGGCAACCATCGTGCAGAACACTGCGTAAGGAATTTGTTAACATCCTTTCAAACGTCTTAAGATAACAACAGTCAACGATCGTCGAGATAAACTGCTTCCTCTAGAGCACGCATCTAACTTCAAATAATATTCATTGAAGATATCAATCAGAAAAATGAAGTGAAATACTTGCAAAGCCATTAAAATCTACGTACCACAGCATATATATGGCTTACATCTGGTGTAGTGTATCTCCATGCGCTGCGGTGGCGCATTTCTCACAACCAAAGCACGATGTATCCATGAGTAAACTTGCAAGTTATTGCGTCTCTTCCCACGAGTTTTGGCGTTCATTTTCTGGGTGTTATTACATGTATGATCGAGCATACGAAGCTGATGACGGTAAGATAATGATTGAACTTAATTTTCAAGTTATTAAAGGTCATATACAATATTCACACGTTGTACGTGCAGATGATCCCACGATTTTGGTAAATATGAAATTTGTTTTATGATTCAATTATGAAGGGCCAATTCAGTCAAATTTGCATTACTTGAAAAGCTCACCACTGAATTATTCAGCCAATAAATTGAATGAAGAAAGCGGTACGTTGCATTTGGGCATTTATTTACTGAATAAAATGTCAAATATTCGTTGAATGTTAAAATATTTATTCACTTTTACTTACTATTCTTTTTCAGTATATCTTTTCATGAATTATTAGTTTTGATGGGAACAACAATATATCCAAGGAGTTTTGAACTCAGGGCAGAATTCGTCGCACGGCAAAAGCTGCTTTCTGAATGATGTAATAGGCAAGTCGATAATTAAATTAGGAAAATATTCTGTCACCGTACTAAGAATTCTTCTCACGTGAAACAAGCGATTCCCTCTGGCGTACTAACAACTTCACCATATGAAAAATTTCCCTTCCGTATAGAAAAGCTCTTTTCACTATCAGAGAAATCAGCTCCAACTCGACAGAATATTTTCCCCCTCTGCCGTGTCTGAGAGGTTCTGCTGAGGGACGGGGCATATTTTATCACGCCGGTCGCTCAGAAGTTTTTCATTTACTAGAGCGTTTGAGCGGCGAAAACTTTAAGGTGCTTTATGAGGTTGCGCCGGCCTCATGCAGGGCTGCTTTGAACGCCATGAAGGGAATACTTCATCGTTGAAAATAATCCTTATTCCGTGCAAAACATGTTACTTGTTACTAATAAGGCCAAATGCAGTATCTAAAGAAGCAACTTGATACCTATGTGCTCGTATTTTTCACATGAGTGATGGAAGTACAGGGTGGCCCAAAAGTAAAGTACCTTTAATGAAATTGTGTTCTAAACATTTGTTAACGTATCAGTGCTACCGATATCAGTGGGGGTACCTTACTTTTGGGCCGCAGTGTGCAAGTTTTAAATGAAATTAACTCATCAGCTAACTACCAATAATGACGAAAGGCCATATGGTGTGGACTGTCACTGTACAAACTGCACTATTTTTTCGAACCGAATCTGTGTCATCGGCTCCATTTCCATTCTGATGTCTTGAATTCTCTCTTCATGGTAAGCCAGTAGTGTTTTCTCTCTTCTTCGCTTCATCAATAAGTAGGTAATGAAAACAAGTTGCCGGGTAAACTGCTACTTAATTTCTTACTCTTGTTGTTCCAGGGTTAACAACGCGTCAACTTTTGTAATAGGATAAGCAAATTATCACGGGTAACTAAAGGATGCTTACGTGATCCTCAAATTTTATTCCAGAAATAGCACGTGAGATGGAAATGATAATCTCTTTAAAATAATTTAGACGCCATTAAGTTGATTTACAAGTTTCGTCGCTGTCAACTTACTTCGTTGAGGCACATGAAGGCAAGTGTCAGGACTTGGCCAACATGCTTCTGCCTGGGGCCATTTATGACTGTTTTCGAGCTGAACGGTCAACAGAGACAGAGTTGGTGTAGCCTCAATCGACTTGGACCAATTATACGGTTATGACTTCTGCTGAAGTTTGCGGCTCTTCCGAGAGTACGAGTTCTTGAGCACGATGTGGACAAATCGGAGGCCATCTCACGCTCACTGATCTCGCCAAGTCAGCTCAACTGCAGTGATTCACCTTCCTCAACGACAACAAAACGAGTTAATTTACCCAAACGGGGAGTTCAAGTCCTTTGAAGCGTTCATTGAATCTTTAGTGCTCCAACTGTGCTTCCTGAAACGACTTAGAGTTTTGTGTTGCAGCACTAGATGTCACGCAAACGCCTACTAACATTTAACAGCCGTTTTACTATGCTCTTGGCACTCGGGGCAGACGGATCGCAACGCATCTCCTGAATTTACTGCGGGATAAATACGTTGTAAGGAAGTAAAACTCTGCGCTGGGAGCTGCTGCTGATGGAGACTCGTCCTCGCCGATTAAACGGAGTCTAAGAATATTTGCATTCAAATTAAACTTAATGTGAATGAGTAGCATTCCAAAAATGGCACGATCGCCGCGGAACTATTCGCCTTTACGGAATCGGAAGTGGCGCCGCTAAAGGATAGTTTGACACACTGGAATGATAAAGCTTTGTACGCTTTGAAAAAACATCACTCTAGTTTGTTATCCGTACGTGCGAAATATTTTGTTTCTGCCTGTCTAAGTGAGTGCGGAGTACTGCCGAACTAATGGCCTTTATCATCTACAGTATTCGTTTTACCCTCTGAATTTGTTATGAGAATCACATGAAGATAATTTTTTCTCATTCAGTAATTTGCAAAGAACTGCACATCGCAAATCGACAGCAAACTTTTAATCCACTGAGCAATACTCATTTTTTCTGTAATCACTGTACGCCATTTCTTGTGCGTAGGTCCTGAATTTCGAGAGATTTTAAATGTTCATGAAGTATTTACAATACCGAATAATTGATCAGATTGGACTGGCCGAGTCTTGGATGAATTTAGCCTCTTTGAAAGAATGTATTCGAATTAACAAGAGCAAATTCCAACAATTCAACTATTTAATGCCGTTGGCCTAGTTGAAAATAATGAAACATTTGTATATTCAGAAAAATCGAATAGCTTATAATAGTTATTATCCTCATTGGTTGTTTGCTTATAGATTGCCACAGTAGCACTCGTAGCGAAGTTTTCAAGCATTCTTAAAGCAAGCAGAAACTCCAATATTTTTACCTTGCCAACATAGGAATGTCGAATTGTCCATAATATTTGTAACGTACTTAGCAGCCTCGTTTTATGCACTGTGATGATTCCCTAGCGTGTCTAAAAGAACTGACTTTACAATGTCCTTGAAATGGAAAGCATATTTTGTTAGTTGCTGCTAGAGAACGTCAGAAATAATACTTGACACAAAGGACACTTATGTACTGAAGAAAATGTGACACCTCCTTTCTATACGCAGTCAAGTTTCTGAATAGTTGCAAAGCTTATGAGTATGCAAATAGAAGTTGAAGGGATATCCAAATAGTTTGCATTAAGTTTTCAGTAAAAGTAGGGGATTAATTTTTTGGGTTAAATCTGAATCGGCCAAAATATTCCTATAAGGTTAGAAAAATGAGAGAACGAGCGCATTTTTTGGGTTTACTGTTGATCGAAATCAATTTCCTTTTTGATGGAAGGGCTGCGACTTTTTTAAACTTTTTTTCCTGATAATCTTTCAGTCTATTGCTATTTATACCCTTAATGGAGATTATTACAATGAAACAAAGTCGAGTAATCTTAACTGTATTCATTTCAAATTGACTAATTCTAACTTGGTGTCATTATTATACTTTATAATCTAAAGCCGGTGATTTGTACAGTTTTGTTGAAATCATGGTACTTTACACACCATGACAGTATCAACAATTTTGTACCTGAGATGACAGTTCTCCAAGTATGCCAAAGGGAGCATCGGTCGGTTATCAGATACAGCCAATTGAAGACTCTATCGGTCCAAAATCAGAGAACTAAAGTTCAAAAACCTAAATCAAAACTAAAGCATGTCACACGACGGTTTCTTCACTTGTGCAATATCCTAGTACAGTAAAGTAATTGGTAGGTTGGTTTCGCTACTGGTACAGCAAAGTAATTGGAAAGTTGGTGTTACGTTAACTCAACGAAACTAAAAAAAGGACTACTAAGTGCACACAGTTACATCCTAGTCTGAAGAAATTACTATCTTTGAAGCCCTCAATGACGTGTGACAAGAAAAGAACAAATAATTTCTGATAAGTGTAAAAGAGTAGACCACCGTTTGGGTGCAAGGAAATCCAACAGCTTCTCTGCGCTCTAAAAAGTTATTGTTCACTGAATGGTTGTTTTCCTCAAGGTTTATTTCTAATTTATTTGTTCTTCATCAGTGACAATAGCAGCAACTTCACATTATGGAGAAATTGAGGACATCCATAAAGAAATGAACCAGGAGGATCTGAGACTTCCAAGTACGGATGGTCCCCACTTACTGCACGACGTCGCACCGCCTCACACTTCTCCAAAAATGCGCAGCTTGAAACATGAAATTTCTCCCTTAAAATACGCCTGATATCTCTCTTTCTGATTATCCTTTGTTTCAGCATTTAGAGTCTCTCATCTGTCGTAAAGCTTTTTCCATCAATCATGAGGTAGTGGAAGTATTTTGTACCGTTCATCTCACCTTGCTAGCAGAATTGCTAATAATGTTTTTGATAATTTAGACATAATGTGCATGAAGAGAAGTAATTCATAAACATGATACCTATTTTATTTTAACAGATTTGGTGTTTAAAATTTCAGAACTGTTTTTCAATTCCGTTAAAGTGCATCATTTCGTTCGTGACAGACGACCTGATATAATCAAATTTATTAATTGCAGTTCTGTCTGTTTTGCTGAAGAAAATGTGCAAGCCTTTCGACATGGATCCTGTTGTACATATAGACCAACGTGATAGCTGGTTCAAACCTTTTTCATTTCAACTCGCGTAAAATGTAGGCTCAACTTGCACAGTTGTTTAGAGCTAAGGTTTTAATTGCTTCTTTTCCAGCCCTCGGTCAACATTCATTAGATTCTCCTAAACTAATTTCTGCTTGTCGTTGGAAAGACGACCTTATTTGTTGAGTCGTTTAGGAGTTAGGAAGCATTCGATCGTTCAGTTTAATGAAGATGTGCAACCAGTATGTGGCGTACAGCTTGGAATAGGAAATGCCTACAAAAAATGAGTGTAAAATTACTGGGGATGAATTGTTTTTTTAGGAAGATAGTTTATAAATAGAATATCAGATAAAATTTGTGACTGTAAAAATATTACGTAATGGAGAAGGGTAAAGTTCTATGGTTTTGCTGCACTAAAACATCAAGGTAAATTGCAGCATTAAAATTAGAATCCTTTTTATCAACGCAGGTCTGAACCCTTAAACTAATGCTAACAGAGGCATGCCTGAATAAATCGCAAAACTTGAGAAAACACAAGGAAACTTACTGAAACGGTACGTCCGACGTATCCTTTTAAATATATTAAATGAATTAAATATAATTCGTTGGATTCATATTGTATTTTCTACCCGATAAAGCTTTTGCTATCGTAGATTTTAACTAAGTCCTGCGATCAGTGTCCCAATGAGTCCACATTTTACTCGACTCAATTGCGTCTAACATAGTTAAATACAACTGGAGGCGAGCTTTATGATAAATCATTAGAATTACAGCGACATATTTTTGAAAGTTGTAACTTTTCAGATTAACTTCACCCTCAAGAGGATTAGTGAGATGATTCGTAATACTACAAATACTTTCACGATGTTGTTAAGAACGAAAGCGGTGTTATCTTCTTACAGAGGGAAGCTTTGCTTGATAAATAATTACGCCCTAATGTGAGTTGCAAGAGGCAATACTGCTGCAGGAAGCGGCGTGCGAATGTCCGCCTCATAAAGGCCTGCCGGGCATTACGCGCCCGCTCTGCCCTGTTGGAATTGCTTTGTCCTCGAATGGAGTGCACGCAAACGACTTCATAATGACAATTTCGCCCAACTTTCATTAGTATCACAGGGCCGAATCCAATTAGTTTTCTATTCTAAAAGTTTCTGTCAGTAAAGTTTTCTAGAACCTCATACGATTACTTTAATTGAACGGTGCTTGTCGAGGCTTTGCGTCCTCGTCGCCCTGACTCAATGTTAGTGGGACCGGTACCTTCACAGTGAACCTGCAACCATTGTTCTTTGAAGTGGTAGTCCTCAACTTATAGAATGAAGGAAATCATCAAGTTACATAAAATGCATTCCTTTTGAGGCGAGGGAAAGTTTCTTCTGAGGTACTTAATAATTGAGGTAAATATATGAGCACAGAAATAAATGGATCTTATCTATCGATTTAAGGTGTTTTCCATTCGCCTTTCCTTCTTGTATTGCCGCTGTTGAGGTCAGCAAATATTTGTGTTAAATATTCAAGCTTTGAGACCTAAAAACACATTATAGGTTGTTCTCTAATCACAGTTCGCAGCCTTCATTAATGGACATAAGAATAGTGATTGACTACTGCACCATGGCAGCGCTAAGCCCTGTGGAGCAAGAGTTATCCAAGAAGAGTTATCCAAACTCACGAGCTATGGTATTATCTTACATTAGTGTACGATCGAAGAGAAATACTCCAGGTTCAAAGTTCTTTCTATAATAGCATACGTGTGACCTACGATATGCCAAAAATAGCAGCGTTGATACGTTCATACTGCTCATATTTCTCGACAATCCTTTTTTTGAAGCTCAGTCTTGCAGCTCAAAACTAAATGAGGCTTAAATGTATGTAATATTCCTATACTAGCTCTTCAAAAAATTTCGTTTATCTATGAGTGATAATGACTTTGTTTAAATTATGTTTTGTCCCGAGAATTAAAACTGAAATCAATTCAAAGTCAATATACGAGGACAAAAAAATTGAGACAAAAGTTTGGTAAAGTTCATTAGGCTTTCCAGGCACCATGGCTCGTATTTTAATTATGATCTATTTGGATTTGAGCAAACGATGTGGCACCCGATAACCTGGAAGAGTCTCGACGCCTCGTAGTCTCTGCCATCTTCCGTCGCTCGTGTTATCCCTGTGTCTTCATCTTTCAATAAGAACAAAACGTCGAGAGGAGGTAGTTGTTTCCTTTGTTCTCAGATTTGTTTTGCTCGTGGGATTTTCCTCAAAAAGGAACGAAGATTTCAGCCAAGTTCGGAAGTGCCTTCCTGGCTACAGGCGGAAAGCGGGCGCAGTTTTATCCTCAGGCTGCTCCACCAGACCCAGCTTTTCACGCTTTTATTTTCCTGAGAGCACGGACGAACTCCAAGTATTTCCAAAGATACGAATCACTATATTTGAGCATGCAACTCTAGATTTTTCTACCTACTTTGATTTTTTTGATAAATAATGTACTTTGGACGACCAAAAACTAACATGTATATTTTATTGAATTGAGGTCAAATGCGTACATTATTTGTATTAAATGCTTAATTCGGTGTTCGATAATGAAATGTTTTCAGTGTTACCATCTTATTCTTCGAAAGACTTCTTCCCTTCTATTTTCTTACCTAAATTTGACCATGAATGCCATTCTCGCCTGGATACGCTCGCATGAACAACAGCAAATTTTGTTCACCGACTCCCGTTATAAAGGGAGATCATTTGATTACGTTTCATTACGTCAACTAGCACAAGAAGTAGTTCTATTTAAGGAGTTGCAGGTTTTATTATTTGTAACTGTTTATGAGATTCGTAGTAACTCTTTAGCCAAATTGAGTCGCAAAATTGTTTGCGAAAATGAGATGTCGCCAACTGGCTGTTGAATTATAAAGTGCTCTGAAACAAATGAAATGTTTTCTTCATTTACTGCAAGAGCTCAAGGCAAAACGATAAAACCATCAGTCTCGTGTTATCAGTGAATGTGGTTTTGCATTCAAGTAGTGACAAAATGAAAGTCAATTAAACTAATAACACATGTATTTTCAGACAATTATTTCTACTTCGAATTGCTAATAAAAACAGCAAATTTCAGGTTCCGAATGTTTGCATTCATAACAGCATTTGCAAATCATGAAAAATTATTCCTCGCAGAACAGTTTGAGTGGCAGAAGACTTTTATGAGGATTTTATAAGTGACGACAAGTTTGGTACGACCACACTAGCTTTGTGTGGTACGACCACACTAGCCGCAGCGTACGTCAGGTGACAACCTGACGTACGCTGCGGCTTTGATCATAAAACGTTGTTTTTCACACAGGGGACGAGAATGTCATACGTTCAATTTAAAATCATTTAGTCATGGGTGCCAGTGTTCTTCTTGGGTTCATTCACCGTACTTCGCACCAGAGGCAAATGAAAAGCTATTTTTCACCTAATGATTGTAATGGGCCATAAATCACGAAGGAATATTTTTTCAAAAGATTTGCTTCTGTTTGACAACTGTACTGCATGGCATATGATACACTCGAAAAATAACTAACGTAAGTCTCGAACCAAAAGCTCAAAACACTATCGTGAAAATTACTATATTAATATTTTCATAGCCTGATGTAATTTTCATAGCTCTCAACCACGACATAAACAATGCACTTGATCGGCTGGCATTTGTGATAGGATATTATCTTATCGTTGTTAACCATCCTCTCAATTGATCCACGTATAGTCACCGAAAAATTCAAATAATGGGAGTTTTCACGGTAAAGTTAAGCGAAGTGAATTCCCCTGCGTCAGTTCGTAATGACGCCACATGACGCCACATACGATGCTACATGATGCCACATGCGATGCCACATGACGCCACATGATGCCACATGCGATGCGTTCACTCTGCTGTCGTCCTCTCAGTGGCTTCACTTCAAAACTGTGCAGGTGAACAATAGCATGCGAGGAGCATCTGCCGTGCAATTTTTTTCAATTAACGAGAATTGATGTCCAAAGAACGCTCAGTCAAAGTTAAATTCGTTACGTCGCAAGTAAAAGCGAAAACAAACGGTGATAAAATGGAGAATGCGAGTATCATCATGACCAATTTGCAAACCAGATTTTTATTAAAGTTTGAGAAATACTAGTACAAAGTACCATCAGTATTCTTGAAGCAAAAACCTCCAATAAAAGAGAATGCTGCTCGTTTTTAAGCTAAATGAAAGCTAAGATGTTTTATTCACTATCTGAAAAAGGCCCGTACCTGCTCGCTTCACAGTTTTGTATCATTTCTGGAATCGAATTTGATCATTGACATTGTCGGTAGCGAGTGTGTCTGTGATTTCAGGAATTGCGAACCATCTCATATTTCTGAGGAAAACCTTTTGATTAACTAACTTAATTGGTTCAAGCTTCAAAGTCTGTTCACGTTGGGAATATAAATTTAGATGACATTTGTTGGTACTTCAGCATCAAAACGTCAAATGTTTTTAATTTCAACAATGTTTTTTCTTCTCTAATGTTGATCTCATTTTGTTTTTATAAAACTGAAAGGGTTGATCTTCGAAATATCATATAACACACCTGGTTAACGTTATTAACTTCTTATAAGCATCGAAATTTTTAAAAGTAGGGAAAGTCGGTACAATTTTTATCGATACCAGGAGTAAGGTTAAATGAAACTCCACGCCTTCAAAAACCATTCATCTATGATTTTACAAGATCAGGTTACCTCGACAGTTGAAAACACTGCATTCAGTATAGCACCGGGGCTTTTCTTCATCTCTAACCTGTATTAAATATCAGTGCAATACATTTATCATAGCTGTAGCGAAGTACATCTTAATGATCCATGAGTCCCCACTCATGGATCATTAAGATGTACTTCGCTTTTAAGTATTTTCGCAGACGAGTGAACTGAAATGACGAGTGAGCGCTAGATGTGTCAGTTGATCAACGCCCCAGCTACGCGGTCACCGGCCTGGCTCTCCATTGCGATGTAATCGGAAGTTGGAGAGCGGCACCTCATTAGCACGCTGGGTACCTGACACTCCTTGCATTTGCTTAATTGAGAAGCGGCCATGCGGAATTCTATTATCAACGGTAATTGTGCTCGTGCAACGCGAGCGTCAGATATGTTCGTGTGGTCAGTGGGAACGCTGTACACACTAAAGTGCATCAAATTATGTGGGCCTGCCATGAGGAGTATATTTCACACTTGACTGTAATTCTCTCGGCTGATAATCCTACAGGTTGACACTGAACTTTTATGACCTTTCAACGGAGAGAATCGAATTAATTTTTACTAATTTTTGTTAATATGAGCAGTCCATTCACACACTAAAGACCCCACATAACGAAGTAACGTAAGGTCTCCGGATCAAAGCATGGCATTGTTGTGACTCCATGGAGCAGTGTACAGTGCCTTGGTATCAGAATAATGCCAGATCATTATTTTCTGTTTAATTTTAGGTAAGCTTGCGAATAGTTACGGGATGTTCTCGAGTTTTTCAGTAACATGTAAGCTGTTCATGTAGAATCACCATGAAATAATAGTTTTAAGGTAAATTGAAAGAGTGTATTGGAAAAGACTGGGCTTTTATGATTTCAATGATAATATTTCTTTCTGAATAAAACATAAATTTCCTTATCACAATGGGATTGATTCGCATGAGCGCAAATCTCGGTCCGATTGAATTTGAGCTCAAAACATGGATACAATTTTGAAAATTAAATTTATGTATTGCCGTTTGATGCAACAATTTCGTTAAAATCTACTTTTCAATTACTTTTTCGCTTGAAATTGAAAATGTTCCCATATGATGATTTCATACGGCGTTTAAAATGTGAAAAGCTAGACAAACACTCCGTATGTACCAGCGAGCGGCAGGAAGAGAAGCCTCGAGTAAGAGTGGGCCACCATAAAGATTGTTCACAGCTCGGAAAATTTCCACAATTGAGAGAAAGTGCCTCATTTTTCGCGTGCACCTTTGTGTTTTAATTTAGAGTGATCAGAAGTAACCCCGGAATAGGTCAAAGCCCGCTCAATTCTACGTGGTAAAAAAATGGCTATTCTGTTGTACTAAATTTTCCGTGAGTTCAAAGCAGATCTCATTAAATAGAAAAGTAAAGTAAAAAATTAGAAGTTGCCGTTAACTTCTACAACAAGTTTTTTTCTCTATCAACAGCATCGTACCAGAAAAAAATGCCGTAGAGACGAGTAAGATGACGTTTAATCTTCTAAAATGGCTTCAAAAGAATATAGTGTAATCTAGACAGGTAGTTGATGACTATCTTAACTGGAATTTAGAGAAATTAAAGGGATCAGATTATACTTTTCGCATGAGAAATTGTTCTATTCGTTACAACGAAGCTGAAGTTGCTCCGAAGACCATTTTGCATCTCGCATCGTTCAGGTATATGTGTGAGGAGAAAAACCCGAATGAGGCTTTCTCAGGTAATTATTTTCTTCTGTGCACACAAAACTTCATATGAATAGTAACACTTGTGCTGAAACAGTGTATAACGAATGATATATTTAACTTTAACGTCGTTGGTACACGGAACTATGAAATAAACCTCCGATTGTGATACGCTGGAACCGTGAAAATTCGAAAGACTAAAACAAATACTTGTTGACTATCGAGAGCAAATATTAACGAATAGAATCAAAACTTTACTAAATAGGAGAAGGTAGTGTAAAAGGAACGTGATTTTCGGCTTGCAAATCAACTGATGAATACTCTATAAAAGGAAAAAAAGTCCAGTAATCACATTGTTTTTAATTCTGTATTAATATTAGTGCCAATAATAGAACGAATTAGTTAGTCATTTTTTTGCGGAAACAACGTTTTCTGTGTTGTCAGTTCACGTGAGAACAGAAACGAGCTCAAGAACTTTTCTGGCCCTGGACAACGCTGTAATGCGTCCAGGGTTGTCCATGCTGTCAGTCGAGATGAAGAACAAGAAGAATCGTGATTTAGTGAGCGGTGGTTAACGCTACGGTGGAGCTTGTAATATGTTGTTTTCATATTTTCTTTATTAAGAGCAAGTCGTATATAAATCGTGTGCTCAGTAGTGGAATTAATTATTCAGCAAAAATTGGAAATCAAATCGAGATAAATGCACAAGCCTTTATTGAAAAAAATCTTTACTCCTTGCGTTTGACTATTCAATAAAGAGAGTCGAATTCAATGCCGCGAATTTTTGTGGTCGTTATGAGGAGTCAATTCACGAACAAAAGATCAAATCTCGGTAGATCCTCGGGTTAAGGATGAGAAAAAATTGATCTTCAAATTTACTGTTCGCAGGAACTTCACGGGAGACATTCCCACCCGGGGCCACTGGGGCGGTCCTTACGGGAGGTTCACTGCGACAGGAGATGTGCTTCATAGCAAGGAATTTCTGGCGTTTATTTTTAAACAAGGCTTTGCGCTTTCATAAATTGAGTCTTAGCTTCATTCAACAAGGGCAAGTGTCAGACCCTGTTCATTTTTCGTGAAATTTGACTGCTCCCGATTGGTGGCAGGTGCGTGTCAGCTGCTACTTTAGTCGTGTTAGCGATTACTAGTGATATCGAAGCTTCTTTAAGGACGAATCAACCATTGTGAAAAATATTCATTAGTATTATTATGCACCAGAATTGGATGACTCTTAAGAAAATTGTTCTCAAATGTAGACTTATTCTTTTTTTGCAGAATCATAAGTTCTGCATGTTACCACAAGGCTCTGTAGTTAATTTTTTGAAAAAAAATTAGAAAATTATACGATAAATCTGGGTCGCAAAAATAAATGCGGCACATGACTGAATGCCCATTATGGCTAACTTCATCTTGTAATTTCCTGAAGAAGAGCGAAGTTTCAAGAATGATAATACTCGCATCCACTCAGCTTATATCGTTCCAAAGTGGAGAAATGAGATTGAGGGAAGCTTTAATCGTGTGTAACGACCCCATTTTTTCGTGGTTTCGACATTATGCGAAATTTACGGAACGAGCTTGAGAAGGAACTGTTAGCCTCGTTTGTAATCTGGACAAATATAAATGGAAAACCAACTTGAACGGGTACATTTTTACAAAAAATCAACGTTTCGGAATACAGTGATTCCATCATCAGTGCTGAAAAGTATAAAAATAAATATAATACAAAATGGAATACAAAATTGTGTGACGAAAAACAATGTATTCACTGTAGGTAAAAATACTGTTAAAACTTACACTTGTACGCAACCACACACACACCTGCACACTTATGCTAACAGGTGGGAATTATATACAATTTGGTGACACTACGATATTTTTTAACGTAAGCCTATGGGTAAAAATGAAAATAGATCCCAAAATTCGGTGATTTTGTTCATTATTTGCTCCACACAGGGCTGAAAAATTGAAAATTTTCAGCTGATGGCTGAAGTCTTCACAATGGTCTCTGATTGCTGGCTNGGGGGCGGCCGGTCCTGTGGGACACACCTGAAAGTTGGCTGTGTCTGATGAACTGTTGGAGTGTTGTACTACCAACATAAGGTGGCATGCAGCAGTCATACTTATACATACAGACACATGTACAGACACATGTACAGACACATGTACAGACACTACAGTCATGCTATACCTACAGGCACTCCTCCATATGTTCCTTCCTATTAAAAAAGATGCAATCTTCAAGCCATTTCGGTAAAAAACTCTGATATCAATTGAAATCACACTCACACATAATTTGAAATACTTTGTACAGCCAGCGGTTGATCAAATTGTACCACAAGATGAGCGTCTCAATGCTTGAGTAGTTATTGTTCTCGAAGGGCAGCCTCAAAATTTTCAGGAAAAACCTGTTGGAGGTACAGGAAGAGATTGGGTGAATGTTTCCTTTGTGAAATTTTGAAATATATGAAAAGCGAATGAAAAGTTGTTTTTTTGGTAGCCCTTTAATAATGTTCTCTAGTAACGCTTTACGTAATGAGTACCGGTACCGGAGTCAGGAGCGACGGGAAGCGGTTCTTCCATTTTGAAAAGTAGCGTTAGCAGTTATGGCGATTTCAGTAAGCTAAGGTAACAGGCTTAAAAATGCGGGAGCGGCTCCCACCTCTGGTAATTTTATATACATGAGTTTTAATCATTCTGAACTTTTATCACATCTCTCTCACTGGTATAATAAATTTGATCAATCATAAAGCAACTACATCTTATTGAATCACTCTCCTAGAAATGATGGAACAAAGCCGATTTTCAAATTTCAGTTCAGAGATTTTTAAAACTTTCATTAGATCGTTACTTCATCACAATTTTTTTGAACTTGGGCGAACATCATCTTAAAAGCCTCTCTCTATTCTACGCATCTACACGCCATCGCTGAATTTTTTAACTCCCTAATGCCCCCGAAGTCTTCCGGCACGTTCACGCTGCTATTTTTCTCAACAGAATCCTCAGAAACTACCTTCCTTCGACCTATTTAATCCCCCGGCCTATATAGTTCAGCCAGCGATGACCGCACCTATCTTTTTTCTAGTTCCTAACGCGCTGCTCAGCCTCGACGCCTCTCCTATTTTGTTCAAGTATCTCAGGTTCGAAAAAATTTAACGCGTTCACATCACACTGTTATTTTTACTTGGCTTATTCGGATATTATATTACTTCTCAGTTTCCTGTAAACTTATGCTTTTCATGAATTTTTATTTCGTAAAGTCATCTCATGTGAACCACGCACAAAGTCTGAACCGAAAAATGCTTATGTCACTGCGTCTAAAACTAACCCTAGAGATCTTTTCATAGCTCATGACGATCGATTTCTACCAAAATTCGGAAGGTTGAAAGCAATCATATTTCAGTATATCCTGGTCGACACAGAAGCGTTAGACCATGACTCAATTGAACAGCTTTTTCCCGTTTGTGCTAGATTAGGTTATGTTAAATTAGGTTAGGCTAGGCTAGGAATGGTATTATCGTTGCTCCAGTTAAATGATCATCATTAAAAAAAAAAAATACTTCAGTTTTCTAATTTTGTTACGTAAGTACATGAATTCGTAAATTTATATTTTTAGAAATAATAACTTCAGAACGTCGCAACAGTTTTTAGTTCTACAAAAATAGTTAATTTGTAAATTCGCTAAATTCTCCGAAACGTAAATAATGCTGAGAAAAGTGACCCAGTTTAATTGACAACACTAATGTAACACACGTTGTCGTCACTATTGTGAAACTAAGTAGTCCGTAGAAAAAAGATTTGGAAAAATGAACATTGCTCGCAGAAAAAGAAAAAAATCAAATCTGTTCATGACTGCACACTATTCATTGACAATCCGGAGAAAAACCTGTAAATTCATTCACGATTGAATTTTTATTGAATATTGTAAATATGCGTACATATATATGTATACGAGTGATGACGAAAATTCTCAGAAAACCCGAATTTTAGAAATACGGAGCCACTATCAAGACGGGAGACGTCGTACAGTTCAGCACGGCGGCAGAGGGTCGACCTGACCAGGAGGGGGGGGCCGGTCGACAGCCCCCGACCTTCATGAGCTAATTGGACCCCACGAGCCATCACGGAACACTGGCTTCGCACTCGATCAGTCATAGCTTGAATCTCCACCTCATTGTGCAGACCGTTTTTGAGCTGTGGAGTGTTGAATTAGGTCTAACAAACGGTTTAAAAAGTCATTAAGGATTCATATTTAATATTCTTATGACCAGAGTGTTTGCGAATCATTAAAAAATTTTTTAAATGAAACTAAATTGGCACAGATTCAATGTATACATTGAAATGCAAAAATTGGTGACCAATGAACGGTAACCGATTCGTAATAGAGATATCTCATATCTCACACAGCAATTGGAGAATTGTAGGCCCTACATAAGAAAAGGCAAAATCAAACTAAACAACAACGAAAATAGGAAAACCGGGTGAAAAATAACTATTTAACCTAAATTCAACCACTCCGCGACCGCTCACCCGTCATCAGCCCGCCTGTCGCTCCAGTGCCGGGGCAACAGAGGCCACGAGATAGGAATTACTTCGCTTCCACTTTTACTTAGTCAGTTTTAAGTAAATTAGCCAACTTCACGACAAACTTGGATCTCTGTTCTGGATAGCCCTGGCAAATAACATAAGGCTTTAACAAACCTACTCTGAGGAGGGGTATTTTTCTTACCCCTCATCCTAAGGGTCTCTCTTTTTCTGGTGTTCTCAGAAGTTTCGATTTTAAAATTTCTGTGCCACACTTGCTTAGGTTATTCAGGATTGTCTTAGTTGTGGCTCTTGGGTTATTATGACTTTCAATTATTTTTCGATCAGTCTTGGTGAAATCTTTTGCTTCATTCCCCGCCCTGGACGGTTTTAAGAGTATGGAACTTTTTTGCGAGTTAAGTTATTCAGTCTCTGTCACTTGATAAGTTGTACTTCTTGGAAAAATATTATCCGAATATTTTCTACCCTAGATCTGGTGCAACTGCGATGTTTCGTATTGTTCTTCTCCTTCAGTATATTCATCATATTCATTTACAATGTTTCATCATATTTGAAGAGATATCTGATTTCTTACAGGTGTAGGCTTCATCTGCCGCATTGTGGTTTTTAACACCCAAAGGTCTGATGTTCTTAAGAAAATATGATTCTTTGCTAAATTTTCGAAAATAACATATTCATGAACTCGTGCGTGAAAATAAATGTGGAAGAATAATGCAAACATTGGATAGATATTTACAAAAAATAACTAGTTTCAAAATATTACCGCTAAGGCCTATGTAAACCTATTCGATTTCAGGGGCTCATATTCAACTAACATTTTTCAACTTTTAGCATAAAGCTCAAAGAAAGATCCACATGAAGAAGGCAACGGGAAACAGATGCTAATACTGTTGCAAATTTGGAAACATCAGTGACATCAAGGAAACAAGTATCCTTGAAGAGCGTCCTCGACCTGTGCTTCTAACGCCCTCGACCGGTCGTAAGTGGAGCTCTTCCAACTTCAGGCATTAGTGCGAAGAAATCTTTTGGAACTCCCCAGGAAGAATTTACTCGAGCTGTTTTTGCTGGAGTAGTATGTTAATTACGTTATAACTCAGTGATTCTGGAGGTCCGCCTGGGTGTCTGACGCCGCACCTTTTCCTCTTAATTTCGTACTACCAATACGTTAAGGTGCGGCACAAAAATGTCCGACTACAATTTTCGTGATAGATCGACTGAAGACCGTGGGGATCTAGGAGCGTCAAATCACGATCGTACAACTTGCAGAAGAAGCGGGAATTGGCACAGAATTCGTTCTCATAGGTTCGAGCGACAATTCCAGCCTTGTGAGATTCGAACCAAGGTGCTAACTATTAACGAGATTCAATTAGCCCCATTCGGAGATCGCACTGGACATGCAGCAAACTGTGAACAGTAAGCCCAACTCAACACAAAGCATCAGGTCAATTCTGGATTCTTGCTGTTCGGAAATGCACATGAAAGCGACCAGATTTTAATTCCGAGAAAACATTGCGCCAAATACGACGGACCAACTGCACCCCCCCATCTTAAAAAAGCTGTGTAGCTCTGCTCTTGACGGGAGTGAAACTGTGCTGTTGGGAGCAGTGCGGTGCATCTCAGTGCACCTCGTGTGCATGGGATTGGTAGCGTCTTGGGAAGAATTCTCAACAGTAGCGAAAATGGCTGGACCATGATTTGAACCTAATCTTCCAAACTTTAATCTTCGCAATTGAGCGTCAATTCACAAAAGCCGTAGCACCATTAACGTTCGGCGATACATAACCAGCCTTATTGTTCCTAACCGCTTTCCTATTTCACACAGTTCACATTGGTGGCAGAGGTGCTGATGCCTGATGGCTCACGTCAGACTTGAGCACATGAACTCCTACAAGAATATATGACAACTTGTGTGTGAAAACCGGTGTACTCGATCGATTCAAGTCTATATTTTTTCTCTTATTGTTTATAGTGGTTATCAGGAAGATAAAATGGATTCAACCTAACTGCTGCTTAAAGAGTTATGATGTAGTATTTTTTCTCAGTTGTGGGTGTCACTTCTAATTTTTTGTGGCGTTGACAAATCTCCGTACTTGTAGTTCTTAATGATGGCTGCTTTTTCACGAACACCACTGCATGGGTCCGGGTCTATTAACACTCCTATACAGCAACGCTTGCAAGTCGAACGAGTTCAGTTACATTTTGAGATTTAAGTGTCCTCAATTGAGCCCCAATTTTTCTTCCGTTCATAAAATCAGTGAGCCCAGTCACTATAATAATCTTTAGTAAAAACTAACGAAGATGTTCAGATATTCATCAACATACTGCAAATGCCCTGAATGAAATAGAACGCAATGCAAACTCTGAAAAAATGTTATCCTTTTACATTTGACTACTTTTTGCCGTACGAAAACTCAAAAAGAGCAAGTCATTAAATTATTTCGTCGAACGCCAGTATTTTATTTGAAAACTTTTGAGACAAACGCACTGGGCAAGAGTCATTATTTCTGTTATGGCAACACCGAAAAGTATAATGGCCAAGAGCAACACAATACCATGTTTAAATGAACAAGGTTAAAAAAAAGCAAGAGGCAAACCGATGTAAACTCGTATATGATAACAACAGAATCACGTCATGAGAAATGTGCAGAATAATTAACATTGCTAAGATTAGCAACTTTTCGAATACGATTAGCAGCTTTTCAATAAATTCCAGTTTTCATTCCTAATTTTGATTCTACAAGTTCAGTTCATCAAATCCTCGCGAAGATCGTTCTGCAGCAGAATTTCATGAATGAAGTGGCTCAAGTAGCAGCTGTGTGCTGATGTTACTCGCATTTTCTGACATGGTATCAAATGTTGTCACGTCACTCACGTGCAACACTTGCAACGAGAGCGATTTGTTTCCTCACGACCTCTCCTGATTGCAGAGCCAAGAGAGCGGTTCCAGCCCTCAGTACATGTTGTAACACTCTCATTCAGTAGTAAAAACGAATGAATTTACCTCGTAATACTTATAAAAAATTATGAGTTAGCTATCCACAGGTGCTTCGATTCTGCCAAATTTGTGTGAGCATCAGGTAAAAATCACTGAGAACCTCTCTTGTGATAAATCTGCCCTTATCAGTGAACAGTCATTCAACACAGAACTACAATATAGCGGCGGTACCCCAATGTGGCCCGGGCGTGAAGGCCCAAACATCTCCAAGGTATCCAAGGTACTCCAATTACGGTCACTCCAATAGAATTCCAACTCAATAGTGTTTGCACTTAATAGCCTGTCTAAATAAATTAATCAACAAAAATAACCTCCTGGGATTACACTGTTCTTATTGTGCTCCGAAGTTTACATGGCAAGATAATAGGAACAAAGATCTGCGACTATCCCTCAATCTTAGCTAGTAACGGAAAAGCTGTTCATGGGCATTATAAATTTAGATGCTGATGTTTAGTCGTTTCAACTCTTGTTCGCGAGATTTAATATTTGTGGAGTACCCTTGACAGCAAAAGGCACTGTTATATCGCTCGTTTTTTTTTGGAATGCGCGTCTTATTCTTACATTTTCTTATTTCAGTTTTATGAAGACTTCGCGTTGGGCAGGCCCGTGTGCCTTGGGGTGTGCATCGTGAAAGACGGTCCTCTTCAGCCAACCAGCGTCCGCACTGCCACGTTCTCATTATAAAAAAATAGAAAATCTTTAGATAAACTGTGCTCATCGCACTAAAATTGAAAAACTGTTCCTCTGAACTATTTTTAGTAGTACGTATTTCAGCTTTTATTAGAATCTACAAAGTTAAGATGCTCAATTCCAAGCGTTCAAAGTTATTCATTGCGTTCTGAGATACTTTTCGTTATTTCCTGAATAACTCAGAACTAGAACGTCCATTTTTGTCCTTTGTAGAGAAATTGAAAAGGAATATTTTAATTCTATGTTTGCAATATCATTTTGAATAGTGTACCAATACTATAATACTTCATTTATTCAAATTGACCTCCTACACATACTATGAATAATAGCTTTAAGTCGAAATTCAAAAGGATCACACTCGACGTGTTGCTGTTCTAGTACGAGGTAGTTTTTCATTAGAACTGGAAATAAATCATTCAGGATATAATTTTCCTGCTTATGTTTGTCAACCCAAGGTTCTTTTAGGTTTGAGATACTCCGAATGCAAATCATTTAAGCTTCTAAATTTATTTCTCCGAGAAATTGCAAGAATATGTCGAGCAGCCATGCTTTGCTCGAGTTTACTGAATCGAATAATAACGACTTCAGTGGTGTCATAGTTCCTATTTTCAAGTACGAGTGTACGCGTGTACATGTATGTAATAACGACTCGCGTGTTAGTCGGTGCGGACAGTGGGACCATTCAGTGCCTCGATGTTTACAAACGCATTCGAGGAGGACGACGCCCTAGCTCGCTAACGACCAAGCAACGCTCGACAAACACAAGCAGCCATGCGCCCCCATTGCTAAGCTTTTGTGCAATTACACCGATCGCTGCCATCGAATAAAAGGTTGCCTCTGATCAACACGACCTCGGGTTCGTTCAGCTTGCAATCAACTCGCACACTACAACTGCTCAACAGTTTTAGTCGTCATTCTACAGTATTACCACGCAGTTCCCCTGTACTAATTGTTTGATAAATTTGTAGTTTGATCGTAGCCTTGTTTCGTTGGTTAAGAGTCCATTTCAATTATTTATATATCAACGGTACAGATAATCATTCGACGGAATTGTTCCATCAGCCAAGTTATTCAGAATTGAAATTATTTTCACTACATATTTGACTAAATGCGGCTTGAAACACGGTGTTTTAATTGTTTGTGACAACTTCATTTACGTTTTTGCTAGAAAGTATGAGTTGGATAACAAGTAACTTCGAATATTAAACGTACTATAAATATGACGACATACACGTGACCAACTTTGGAATAAACTATTTTTTTTGCACGACACAATGGCTGAGAGCAGCGACACCAAAGAAAGCACGCACAGAAAACCTCGAAAAAGAGGCGATGAGTCAGCAGAGAGGGGCCCGTACAGCGTGCCCCGACTGTGGTGTAAGTCTTCCAACAGTCAGAACGTGAAGAAAATAGGATTCAACCGATAATGCCAGTAAAAGAAACTAAATTTGTTTGATTTTCACAATGGCAAGCCCTGTAGAGAATTTTTCCTTGTATGATGAAGGAAATGTTTGGAGCAAATAAAGTATTCAATACTTTGACCATGTGATAAGGAGTTGAATTTAACCAAATAATAATCATTTTAGATTCTACCTCGCAAAGCTCCTCAACTTTATTATGTCTACATTTTATGAAGTTACCTTGATGTATGCGAAAAATTCTGTCAGTGACACACGCACGACACAAATAATTTGTGATTTGTGGCTCCGATGGTTGAAAAGTGCGTAAACTTCCACAACCTCCAGCAATGCGGCCTTTTAATCTCACTATTTAACACTATGGTTTCATTAGTTTGGCCCTTTGCATTCTACACATTAGAAGATTATTGATAACTGTTAGAATCTGAAATCAGATGATGCCAAAGGGAAGAGAGTTAGACAGTTTTCAGTCCAGAATGAAGTTTAGTGGTTGTCGGTATGTAGGTACAGTATGTAGAAACAGCCTGAATTCTAAATTTCAATATCCCCCTCAATATTTTACCGTAGATCTAAACCTTGAGTTTCTAGTGGTCATTGTTGAGCCATTAACTTCAGCGAGTACACCGCTGTAGTTTAAAGAAAATTAATGAGTGCAAGACGGTATTTGTGTCGTAAACAAGCTATTTTAAGAGATTACTGAAGAAGATTTATTGCAACAGAATCGTTCCCTATGTCAGCAAGTTAACTGACTCCTATAGCATCTTCTGAATTAAAACTTTGTGTTTGTTCCAGTGGGGTCACTTGAAGTCTAAGCATCTCAGCCCTGCCCCTCCGAGGCCTTCATTAAAGGGAAGAGAGTTCACTCGGATCCTCGCCAGCGTCCGAAGAGCAGACCAAACGAATTGAAAAGAGCACCAAACTCAACATGACATCCGAGCTGCCTGTCTAGAAAAAGAGGGACAAGTGAAGTAAAGGCTTTTCCAAGATAAGCCAGATATCACTTTAAATCAAACCTGAAATCGCTTAGTTTATCCATTTTCTACAGCTAACATTCGTATTTTTAACGTTTTAATTTCATACTGCCATCGGTATACGAGTAACTTTGGATGAAAATGCACTTTAGGGCTATCGACATTGTCATCAAGAAAATAAAAAATATGTTCCATTTGAAAACTGATTCTAAAAAATACAAGCACCTCACAATATTTTTTTGCGTTTAACATGACTAAATTAGCTAAAATCTGATGTTTAACTACCATTTATAGTACATCATTGCTTCCATGCAACACTACATGCAGACTTATATTTTTTATTAAATATCTAAAGTGATTGTTCAATAATTACTTTCAATGGAAATTGAACTAACAATGATAAAAATTACCTTTTCTAAACACATTATTATTTGAATGAGGAAAATATCATCTCAAAAGACATAAAAACTGTTGTTTTTTGATTTTTAAAAAATGTAAACAAAAAATGTGTACTTATAAGATTGAGGGAGTTGTTGATATCTATCATTAAGATTTGCATTTTTACTAGATATCCGACATCTAAATCAGCGAACAGCAAATTACAACAAAGCTTATTAAATATTACTAAGCATGTATTTATCTGCTTTCGTAATATGAGAAACACTTCAAGGGCTGGCAGAGGACCACTCCATTTCACGAGATAAACATTAAACATTGCAGCCTTGCCACATCTTCCCTTCTCGCTTATTCAAGACTGAGGACATGCCCCCTTCAGGAGCACCACTCGCAATCTGAGCCAAGCCTCGCATGTACATAGACTGTGGCCTCGTGGACACACCGAGAGCTCAGGTCGGGCCTTGTTTCGAGGCAACATTCCTCTCAATATAAGGTCACTTTAGGATTCGAAGCGGCCAGGCAACCTCCGAAGGCCAATTAAGGAAGCTTGGCGTGTCCGTCCAGGCCTTGCATGGCAAACTCGGCTCCCAATTAATACATACAGATATATGCGGAGCGATCGCTTCAGAACAAGCCTATCAAAGAACATGATGAAGTTACTTTTTGTAGATCAACAGTATTTGAAGACGGGTAAATGAAAGCTTTCTTTGCCTTGAATTCCTCGTGAAAGGCTTTTGGTGGAACATTTTGTGTGAGGCTACAATTCTCCTCGATTCTTATGATTTGAACCCGATAAGATTCACTAGCTCTTTAACTCTAGTGAGAGAGAACATGATTACACTAAATGTTGCAGAAAATACTGTTCAGACTTTTTATATATATCTCACATGGGGCGAAAGTATTCATAACTTTAAAAGTGAATAAATTTCCTTAATTTTGACAATTACTGATGCCAATTTAAACCAAACATCACTAAAATTAAACGCAGCCTTTTCATGATTATACCAGCATGGATTCAATGTGCTAGAGATTTTTTTCCTTAAATTAACGAATGAATGATAAAATCTAATTATTATTTATAAATAACCTAAATGTCAATTAATGACATTTGAACACGCCGAACGCAAGGCTTTGGCTGAGCTGGTCTCTCAACCAGAGCTCATTCTACTCATATTTCACGATTGAATATTAATGATTAGTACACGCAACAACACGTTCAAATTATGACTGTACCAGGAGAGATGACTGCTCGAAATTACATAGAGCGATCTAAATAGGTATGATTTCTCTCTTTCAAGTTGATTATAGCTGCCATTTAATTGACAATTTTTATATAAGTCTTTGTAGCACATCTTTTATTTTCTGTATTCAACTGCAGCTCTTAAATCTCTCAATGTTGATTGAAGCGATGATGAGGCATGCTGTCTTCAGTTCATCCAGCGAGTTATTATCAGAGTGTAGATCTGGAGATTTTGGAGCTCGTATTGCGTGATTAAATTATCCCTCGTGCTCAGTAAACAACATCCTCGCACAATAATTTATAGGTCCTTGATAACCAAGTTCGCCCACACAGTTGCATATTAATTTTCTCACGGTAGTAGAATTTTTGAGAATGACAAAGCTCTCATCGATTGCACCCATATCGTTTGACAGTTCATCACTGGAGATTTGGCCACGTTCATTCTCACGAAATTGCCGCACGCAACTTCCAGATCCAAACCTCATCAAAAATTAATGGGACGAGTTTGAAAGAGAGCTGCGTGCCTCGACCATCGCTTCCTCATTATAATTCAAAGATTTTGTTAACGACTTGTGATACAAAACTTTGTATCATCAATGGTTTGTAAGATGCCAGCCGTAAATTCTCTCAGAAGTATGTCCAAGAAATTATTAAAACTAACGACGTTTTCTTATTGCGCATTGTATTTCAGATAATAAATTGAAATGTATTTCGTGTTTTTCCATGTTTGATTTTTTAAATTTGGCGTAATTGTATCCTTATTGTGTTAACCTATATCATTGGGCATATAGATTGAATAAAAATTTTCTTTTGCAGATTTCGTTGAAAACGAGGATGTGCTCGAAACGTTTGAACTAAATGTTTTTACGATTTCTTTGCTATCTTATTCCTATTGCACCTTCTATGCAAAAAATATTTACCTAGTATTTCTCCTGTGTTTACATCGATTTTTGACTAATTCTCTGGAATACTGAGGAACTTCCTTGAATAAATTTTCCAGACCATGAAAAAATGAAAATCAGATGGAGCAATATCTCATGAGTAAGGTGAATGGAACAGTATTTCCAAGCCATTCATTTAATTCTGGGCTGAGTTTTAAGCGCTATGTGATTGAGCGTTATCATGTTGCAGGGGTTTCAAGGATAACCTTTTTGCAACTGGCTAAAGCTTACGCGTCATTGCTGCAGATCTGAAAACATTTTTCAGTTGCTGACTGTACGTGCGACGCCTTTGTAATCTTCTAGCTCACCCATAGAAGATAATAGTGAATAATCTCTTCCATATCCCACCGAACAATTGGAGCGGTTTTTTTCCCGAGTCGAGTCCTCAAGCGAGCAATCCGCATCTAAAAACCTAATAACTGTAAACATTTTGTTGTTTTACTAAAAAATTCTAGTTATCTAGTTAATCCCTCGAAAATAAAAGGCGAAAACGCTAGGGCATGCAAGATCGTTCGTTAGCATGAGGATAAAATCACGTCCCATGGAAGCATTTCATTGCGAGGGAACTATCATGAAGTGTAATTATACCATTGCCTATAAATATCGACTCACTGGTGCACTGTAAGTTGTTAAAAATCATTGTTACATATAAAGACAACACTTAGACAAAAAGTCATTCCTGAGTTGGTACCAGCGCGTTCCAAATATTAACTACGCTTAAATTAAGACTTGTCAATGGAAACAGTGAGCCGAGGAAGGCTGAATCTTCTAGCTTCAACGGCGTGGAAATGACTGGATGACATTCCCATGATTTATTCGAAAGTCACCTGATGAAATCAATGAGAAATTCTTAAAATACTCTCAAAAGATTTATGCTCGAGCAGCTCAATAATTGCTCGAGAAAAGTCCTTACCCAGTCTTAGAAACTAGTGGTGCCTGCTCCAATCTATCGCAACATTTTATAAATTTCTCATTAAATTTCAATCGAATAGCAATTGAATAAATCGTAGCAATGTCATCTCGTTAATAATATGATACTCAGTGTACACATGATTTTCAATCTGCATAAAAGTTACAGAAGCAAAATGACGTAAAAATATGTAGAAGTCAATTAAATTTATATCTCGACGGAATCGCTTCCAATAATAAATTTATTTTAATACATAAGGTGCAATTTGCATCCACTGTTTTCCGCTGATTCACTCGCATGCATTTTTATGGGGAGAATTTTATGAGAACGTTTGAAATTTTCTTCCATGAGCTTTTACTTGCAAATTATTTTCATGTATTTGATATCTCGTAACACTAAACATCAAATTGCTTTCATTTTTGAGCCGATTGCGTGTTCCTAGAGAAGCTTTTCCCGTTGCTGTGCAGCGGTTGCCAACTAGCGGGGCCGTTATTGTGTTAAAGCAAACTGAACGCCACGTGATGCTTCAATTATTAAAGAAGCGAATACTCAAACCCAATCTGAATAGTTCGTCAATGTCCGAACGAGCTGAAAGCATTGGCTAGAAGGGAATTTTACAATTTCAAACCGTGCAGGATATTTTCACCGATATTCAGTAAAGCGGATGTTAATATTTTGAGAACATTATCATCAGATAAAAGAATTACATAATGTGACAATATTTCTAAGAGAAAAATCATGTTTTACGAATGAAACTGTTTCAATACCCATGGCAGTGAATTAAACGCTGGCATATTGAGCAGCACAAGAGGTGTACATACTTGTACGCGAGATGGCTAAAATTGTCGAAGTCTTCTTGAGATATCATTACAAAGTCTCTCGTTAATATTGGGTGTTGATTAGGAGTTTTTCCTCGGGAAAACCATTCTAATGTGAGTTTCCACTATGTTGAAGCTTCATAAAAACTTTACTTTATTTTTTCAATGAAACTGAGGCACATGAGAATATGGAAAATGTATCGATTCCTTCTAACGATTTCATTTTTCATATTTCACAATAAGTTTCATCAACAGTTGAATGGACTTGGAGTGGGACTGCCTCTTAGGCCTACATTTGCGAACAATTTTTTGTTTCCACGAGAAAATACGGCCTGACAAATGCCCTTCTGATTTTAAATTAGTCTTCAATAGACGCTATATTGATAACACTTTATATTGTTCCGTGACAAGTCCCACTGTGCTTCATTCCCTAATTGCACGAACTTGCAACACCCTAAGATAAAATTTGTGATGGAACTGGAAGGAAATTGCTCTTTATCATTCTTGGTTTCAAAACTTTCTCGACGGAATAATAAATTCTACAACTTTGTTATTCGAAAACTCACATTTGGTGATCTTGGTATGAGTTATTGTAGTTTTTGCCCTTTTCGCTTTAAAATTAATAGCATAAAGACCTTGTTAGCCCCTGCTCCCGCTGTTTGCTCTAATTTCACTTCATTACATGACGAACTTGAGTTCTTGAAGTTTTTTCCACTGCTAATAGATTTCCACTACGACTCATTGAAATCTTGATCCGAAATTTTCTGAATTCCAAACAGTTTCCTAATATTATCTTGACTACATTCCCCTCCAAAAAAAATATTTAGCCTCACCGTTTTTGATCATCAGTCTTAGAAATTTAAAAAAAGATCTGGTCTCGTTGTTGTCAATATAGTTTACTCATTTAAAGTTCAAAATTGTTCTGGTTATTAAATACAATATAGGGTCAATATTTACTAACAAGGACAAACTTCTAAATTGCGCTCGAATACCAGTAGAGAGCTCTGGGTATTCCAGTAGGAAGCCCTGGGCACAGCCTGCTGGCAGAAGTTTCCGTACCAATCTACCCCTCGCATCTCGCACTCATTCCGCTGTTCGCACTCTTGCAGAAAAGTGTGATCTTCCATTACGCTTGGACGATTTTACAGTAATTACGTCTGCGACAGGTTCTATAGAACTCCGCATTTTAGAATCCTTTTTCATTTCACGAGATAAACCTGTTTTAAACGATACTCAGTTCGCATTTCCTCTGCAGTTAGTTTAGTCTCTCAATGACTGTTAATTAATTGAATGTTAGATTTCAATGTTTAATGACTTTTAAATTTCCATTTAAGGCGTTGAAAATGGCTGATATGGCCAAAACATTCACGTTTAGTATTACGTATACCCTTCACCGTTGTTATAGTTTTCTTAATAAATAATGATGAATTTGAAAGTAGCCTTTCCTGCTTTTTTTCATAGAATATACTATTTGTAGATATGACACGGTGTGCTGAATCGAATAATCTTCCATATTGAAACCTATTTCCGTGGTCTAATTTTCCCAATTAATCTGTGAACACCATTGGACCTAACACGCAAAATCATTGAAAGGCTAATTTACTTCAACCCAAAGTACAATCAAATTTTACCCGCATTGTATAATTTGGACATTCGTACAAGCAAACGCATGATTAAGTTTTTCGTTAGAACTATACGTTAAAAATTTTCCAGTACCTTAAACCTAAGAAAGTTTAGAAAAAGTTTATATTTGCTCCTCAATAGTATTCACGTGTTGTGACTTTCTGTCTACACATTTTCAAGAGTAATACCTGGTTGACATATGCCCATTCATGATAGAAGACTTCCCTTTATACATACATTTATTAAGGAACAGATCTATTCCGTGTCGCTGTGGGTTATAGCGCTACAGGGTTAGGGAACATGTGTATAATAAATTTGCTCCATGGAGCCCGACAGCTCTAGCTGATTTATTCAGTCGTTTCGTGATACGTAGCCTTCCTGCCCACATCCCAGCCTCTGAAAGCGAGACCAAGTTCGATCACAAATCTAAAGAGGAAGAAAATCCAGTTCAAGCTACCAATGAATATTTCGGGCTCTGCTCCTTTCATAAGTTTTACAGAAAAAGTCACAATTGACGTTTAGAGAAACCTAGAAGTTTAGTGAGGCTAAAGAGTCTCAAATATAAGTCAAATCAGACTTTTTAGATCTAAAGAAAGGCATCTCGGCGTCAGAAAGTAGGTTTTGTACTAAAATAGGCAGCGACCATGAATTCTTAGGGTAATAATTTTAAGCATTGTCACTGTAGCCTAAAATTCAGCCCAAGACGAAGTGATGAGTATGGATAGTGAGATGAATGTGGGGAGTCAGTACGGAAGCTCGCACTCAAATGCACTTCATAATGGCAAATAAGCTCCGAACTACTCCTTATTTCAAGGTAGAATCAGTCGAGGCCGCGCAGAAAATCCTGATTTGAAAATAAGAAAATCTTGCATTTGGTGGAAAATATATCCTAATTTCTGAAAAAAATTACTTCATACTGGCTTCTAAGGTCTCATGCACTTTTGAACTCGGAATGAAATTTCGAGTAAAAATTCAAATTTCCTGATTTTGAACCTGAAAACTGACGTCAACGAGCGGAGAAAGAAAAAAAAAATTAACAGACTTGACTGAACATTTATTTTCTCGATGTGATTGCATATTTTTATCATGCGACTTGCCAACGAAGGAAAAAAATCCATTAGTATTATCGAGTGGTACCGAAAGTTTTGTTTGTTTTATTAATTGAAAGGAAATTACATGTAAGCTTCTCAGTCTGGTGTGATGCAAACCCTAGGATAATATATAACATTTGATCTCATTCCCTCAAACTTTTTGGTTCGCTTCCATAAAATTGACTTGTCTACTTAATTAAAAAAACAACATTTTCTTGTCTACTTTTTAGTTTCAGGTCAAGTCTTTCAAAGTTAGAAACTGACGGTGATTCTGATGCTGAAGGTGATCCTGATGCACATCGTGATCCTGATGCTGAAGGTGATCCTGATGCACATCGTGATTCTGATGCTGACGGTGATCCTGATGCACATCGTGAATATGTCTGATATGAGAGCTATTCCATCGACAAGAGGGGGAGAAATTGTAGCTAGGAGAATAAAAATAAACTGGAAAATAAATGTCATACATTTTTGATATTTCATGTACAGATAAGTCATCCCTGTAGGAAAGTATAACGGCACAATAAGCCAGTAAAACATACATTAGCGTGATCTTCCGTTTCCATTCCTTTTATTTGGAATTATTACTTATAATTGTCCTGAAAACAGAGGGCTTCATGCATTTAAAGATGCATTTTAGCATATGATGGCGTGGGCTTGAAGTACTTACAACCTTGCAATGGAACGCTCAGGTTGGTTTTGTTAGCCCATTTTGTTCTATTTGATTCTATGCTATAATTTGCAGAGAAAGCAGCGGTTTTCTAAACACGTCGATGTATTTGTTTTTGTGGTGGCAAGAAAACTATACGCGAGTACGAACGATTAAAGGCAACCTAAGTTGCTACAGACTAAGATTGGTAATGAAAACCACGCAAAATTGGCCGGATTCCCTGAAGCACAGAGCTCGGGTGGACGCACCGTAACTTTCCAGATTGAAAATGTTTATTAATTTCAGACTCTCCAGTCGACAGAGGGAGCATGAAGGGGTAGTGTCACAGCAGCATCACTCCCGGCTCCTGCTGAAGCTCATGTTACTACTGCACAGCGCCAAGACGTTTTACTCGTGAAAAATGCCACACTCGTGTGCACCTAATTTTATTAGGTACGCATCAAAATGTTCATAAACAATCATACTTTCTATTTTCATGCATTCTCCTACGTTTAATCAGTGGTGTATAACCATAGACATCGGAAGATATTAATTCGTGAAGAATCGTGACGCTTGGTAGCACAAATTGTCTCAAGAAATTCTTTTAACCTAGAGCGTTATGCATTGAGACTGTATATCATTCAATAATAACGTTAGGACAAAAACCAATCTATAAAACATTATCACGTTATATTAGTACTAATCCGTTTCGGGCCCTGGAATATTTTTACTAGAATAACGTGATAATGATTGATATAGATTGGTTTTTGCCCTAACGCTTTTATTGAAGTTGCTTTCTGAGCAAAATTTTCTGCATTCCTTAGGTGTACGGCATTCCGTTTCACACCTGCACTCTACGGAACTGCCGTTGCTTTTCGAAGATATTTTACATGTCGGCCTCCGGTGGGCGGTCGAGCATTACTCTCAGGTACAGGCGCAAAATTATTCCATCAACCCAATTCTCCAGTTTTTCGTGATCGCATGTAAGACTTAGTTGCTTCCCCATATCGGTCCTTTTCAAGCCGCTTTTCAAAGAAAAAGCAAGCCGTGGGTCGGGGTTTTCTTCTGAAAGTTTCAAAATGGCTGATTTAAAAGTCTAAACTCGTGGTCACTCAGATCCAAAGACTGTCGCCAGCGGCTCGCCAGGTTTTGCTACTCAGAAGTTTCTCTGCTGACTATCGTGGCACGAAGTTAGGTGCATTCAAGACCGTTCAACGACAACATTTTCTCAATTAAAAATATTTTTTAGGCGTCAAGGTTAAATTTTTTGCACAATTATTTCTTATTAAGAGAGACGAGGACGATAGGTTACTGAACACAATTTCACGAGAATCAGATAATGAAGAAGCGCACTTTTTGCGGACTTGAAAGACGCAAAATAAAAAATATTTAGTGCTCAGCAGAGCATCGAGCTGTCGGAGACTCAATTAAGGTCGAGAATTCTGTAAAAAACATTGTTATTTAGGGCTATGTTTCAAGGACAAGAGCTCTCCACTAAACTTTTCTCATTTTATACTAAAATACTGACTGCAACTCTTTATCCAGAACCACCGGAACATAAGAAACAACTGGTGATGATCATAATACTGTACACTGAGTTGAAAGGAAAAAGCGTCAAGTAAAGGGAACTAGACGCACTTTACGCAACGTATTTACAATGGATGACAAATGAAACCCAGGTGAAAACATTCAGATTTCATTTATTCAATTTATTTTGAAAATTTCTGGTGTCAAAAAACATACTGCGAGAACACTTTCAATTTTCTAGTATTTTTCGCTGCGAAGGCCTCCATGAAACTACCTTCTTTATTTGGGGAACGTATTTGATAACATTATGAATCAATGGACAAATAACTGATAATTCATTCATACAAAATAGGATCAAGTACTTACTGCCGGAAGGATAAATTAACTTTGTTACAGGGAAGGATATATCTTCATCGAGAGGTGCGGTGATACCATTTCCCTCCTAGTATGAACTGCTGTTGTGAGCGTTTACAGTGCATGCAAAATTACAGTTGAAGCGACTGCTTATACAGGGCGATTTTTAAATACGGTGCTACAAACTGCATTATTAATTCCATTAATTGCATTAATTCCAAAATTAAGGAACATAGAGTGAAACTAGGGAGTTTTCCATAATGATGGCTGAAATTTTTAACGAAAGTAGACATACGGGTAATTGCGTTACTTCCAGGACTTCCAGGTTATTTGAAACTAAAGCTATGAAGTTATGAAGCATTTTTTTGTGTTCAAGCGTTCAAAATTGAAGAAAAATTACAAAAATATACCTGAAATCAATTAATTTGATTTTCCAACAACTGAAGATTAAAATAGAGAAGATAAAGATTGCTCACCATCACTGCAGAAGTTATAAACTCGGTAAAAACAAACTTAAGCTGATAGCGCAACCTTCAAATTAAGGAGGAGAATTGACACAGTTGAACAAATTGACAGTCAGATGAATCGCTTACACAGTCTGGTTAGCCGAATTCAAAATTCGTATGAAGAAACTGGTACGTTCATTAATAAAGAAAGCCAGGTAGACAAAGGAGAAGTGAAGTCGCAGAGAAAAGGGCTGCTCAACCACAGCAGCGTTGAAGTCAGTACACCTTGTGGTCTTGTGGTCGCGCCGCAGGAACGTCAGTCGTGTTAGCTTCAACACTCACGAGGAGATCAGTTATTTATAACCGCTGCTTACTTTGATAACGTATTATCTTCAATTTTCATTGGAGATAGAGACAAATGTGTGTAACACTTTATATTGTGGAAATTTAATTCTGAGCGATAACATCTGGACGTTACAACATAAACCTCTGGGAGGTTTTGACAATACTAACTTAGGGCTACATATCTGATGAATCGAGAAGTTCAACTCAATTTACTCACTGCCGTAGCTGGGTTGCGTTGAAGCGACTCGAAATCTAATTTCCACACTCGCACAGTAATTCGCCTGCGAGCGGAGAGAAAATCCACGGATTTATAACCGACAATTTGAAAGCCACCAACTTGTACGCTTACGCTCTTACTGTCTCGTGAGGCTGTGCTATAACCTGAGTGAGGATGTGGACCTTCGTTATTTTTTTGTTAGAGGCTGCGATAGGATCACGTGAATATTCACAGATTTCTCTGTCCCTAGGACATTGTCGGTTAGGAACGATGAGCTTGAAAAGAAGACGGCTAAGCATTTTTGACCTGTATCACTTTGTGTACCAAATTGCATCATTTACCAAGTCAATAAGAACGTATGGAAAATATTCAATTAGCTGTACTGGATCATAAATACCTTGGTGTTTATTCAAGTAACGATCAGGAAAGAAGGACGGAATTTTCTGTCCTTTCCATCTCACGCTGTTCATCGTTTCAGCGTACGAGTCTATGCTAAATCAAGAAAATCCAGGACACAAACTTGAGGAATATACGCTACACCAAGCAAAATATTTTTGGGGTTTCCAGTTGAGTAATATTTGTCAGTTTACTGCAATTCTATGATGCACCTGCAAGCAACAAAAGCTAGAAGGGAATTCTCTCCCAACGCCTGCAATCAAAATGGAAACATGTGGGTCTTCTTCATCAGACTAAAGCTAAAAGCACCGCTAGGGCGCATCGTGTCTCATCGGTCACTGTTGTGAGGACAGAAATCTTAGTGTAGCTAGTTTTCGGACGATGCAATCGTATGGAAACTGCACAGGTACTGAAAAAATATTGTTTGAGGAAATCGTATCGTCACTTGGGAAATAGAATTCGGAAATTCCATGAGCGGTTCTGAAACTCGCAATCGTTTAGAAATCGTCAATAGAACATAATATCATCCAAACTTTACTCATCATAATCAAGCAGAATTAACGCTTTATATTATGCAAGATTTGTATGGGGCAAGATTAAGCATGCTATTCTCTCACACGATACGTTGCAATATAGAAGGATGTCACTTTTGCTATGCAAGTCACGAATCATTGATACTCATCGAAAAACTGTTTCGAAAAGCTCGAGACCTATGCATATAACTTGAATTACACTCCGGCCAGCGGTAATTACTTGATGATAAAACAGCGATTTTTCAACTTCGTAAGAATCAATTTCGCAAAATTTTTATAAAAAATTTCGCACGTTATGGCAACATCGTACTGTTTGCTTACGTCGTGTGGTTCATAGTTAGTCACAGCCATTCTTACTTTTTTATTTTTCGAGTGAACGGCGACAATGCAATGGTGCATCGGTGAGCAGCAATGGTGCATCGAAAACCTCTAACCATCAATAATAAGAAGCTATATTCAAGGAATTCGCGCAAGGTACCTCGTCTGATTCTGTTGCCCACAAAATAGGTCGTCATTTCGACTTAGTGAAAGTGAAAAGATTCCAGAAGGACACGTTACCAAGCAATAGACGATCAGGTCCTGAGATTTCCACAACCATCACTGACAGGGATTTGAGGAAAATTGGTCGTCAGCTCTGTAGAAGACCCGGACAATCAGCAAGTTCATTTTACCCGCAGGTGTTAGTCCTGACGTATCAAAATGCACAACTAATTCCATTCTTAGAATGAGAACTTTCGTGGAAGCTCCTCTGAAAATGCCTCCTCGTATTGCACAACGGAAAAATTTTGAGGATGGAATGGGCAAGCAAATATCTGAAGATGGACACTAGACTCGTTCTTTTCACAGATGAGATCTGGGCGACCTTTGATGGACCAAATGACTGGACGAATGGTTATATATATTGTTGATTAAACCGTCATTTTTGTTTCAGGCGTCGAAAACAGGGCAGAGGAGCGGTGATGTGGGCAAGCATCATTGGTGATAGGCTTGTAGGTTATATCAGAGTAAGCGAGTAAGGAGTAAAACTGACCTCTGGCACTACTGCCTATTGCCACCTTCTAAAATAAACTTTGATGACTTTTTACATGACATACCTCCTTCGCTACTACTGGACTTTGTTTTTATACATGACAGCACTTCCTCTCACTCTTCTCATGCCACTCATGTATTCTTGGCCAGTTAAGGCATCCAAGGTGAAAAATTGATGGTTTGGTCACCGTTTTCCCTCGATTTAGACCCAATTGAATTTGGCCAATGAACGTAAATTCACGAGAAGCCTTGCGCACTGCTCTCCCAACGACGTTACCTGGTGTAATAGAGAAGACTTCTAAGGCTGGCAAGCAAATAAATGTTGAAGAAATGGGGGACAATTTAAAAGAAAAATTGAAAAAAGTATGTGTTAATGAATATAAGGCTTTGATTCATTCCTGTAGCAAAATATGTTATAGTGGTGCCGGGAGTGAGAGACGACTACGAACTGATTAATATTCCCGTATTTCCTATTTTGCTTCGAAAATGAATGTTTTTTCTCGATCGTTCTGATCACTGGATCACCTTTACTTCTCTAGTTCCAATATAATTCATGATAACTTATAAAAGTAATTTAACTTGATTAATAAAATCAAAAGTAATTCACTAAACAATGTTTGCTAATTTTTCTCAATGTAAGAGTTCCAATCACGTTCTTTAAAGAATGTTACGATAGATTTTAGCAGTTTATCAGGATCGTTCTCATTTGGCTCGTTTTTGTTTATGAGAACAAAAATCAGTATTAGCCTAACGAGTGGCGCCTCCCCTGTTAGCGCAGAGGTCACAGCAACCCATAAAAGAACACTGCTGCTCCTCACGCATCAGCGTGTCCCGGTCAAATTCCTACACTATTTTTCTGTTTCTTAAACCGATGTCAATAGAACACAATGCGCACTTTGTTTCCGCGTAAGGGTTGCAGCCGTAAGTGTTGGCGCTGCAATAACTGGGTGTTCGGTCTAACAGTTACAGCGGCCTCTCCAGCAGTTAACGTGGCAGGTAAAATTGGGCAGTACAGTAGACTTGTACACAAATATTTTGATTTTTAACCGCACTGTAACCAGAATTACATAGGGAATCTCAGAAAATTGAAGTGTGATGTGAAAACGTATGACAATATGTGTAGTTGAATTAATGGTGTTACAAAATGGTATAAATGGTATTAAATGGTATTAAGAGCAAATGGTATAACACACCATGATAAAGAGACGAGAGCGAATCTGGTGTTTTCAGGAAACTGTGGCAAAAGTTCTGCAGACGCCACCTGACTAAGGAAAAAAGAATTCTTCCAGCTTATTTTGAATTGTGGTTCCCCCCTAAATGCTATAATTAATGAAACCAACGGCCTATGCATTACTTTTTATCAATCTGGCGATGCTCATTTCTGTTTTAATCGATTTCGTGATGGAATTTTAACTCATTGCCTCTTGAACTCGGAGCTCAGGTAATTGCAAGTGACGGTAGCGACGAGCTTTTATTGCTTCACAACTTGAAAATTTTAGAAGCAGCTGCAGTCTACTCATCTCGAGGAAGTTTTGTCGGAAAATATTCGAGCAAAAGTTTATGCAAACTATTCATTACTCTGACAGCAAAAATCTTCTTTTATAAATGACGCCGCTCACTTCGACCTTCATTAAGAGTGACGAGGAGAGCCAGAGGGAGGGCCTGGACATCAAACTGAAAATTCCAGATTAAAATGAGCTAGAAAATCAGGCAGAAACGATAATTTTTCGAACTCCCAGAGCAACAGGTTTGCTGTGGACGATGCATGCTGTATTATATGTACTGGGTGACACAAAAAAAGAGGGAGGAAATTTAACGCTTATAACTTATACAAAATGTACGTATGTATGATACCAAATAAATTTTGAAATACCTTTCTTCAAAATTTTGAAATACCTTTCTCCCTCTTTTTTTGTGTCACCCTGTATATGCCTAGCGTTAGCTTGTATTCACACCGGCTGCTTTAACATGGCGAAATAGAACATCTTAGCTTAATTAACTGACTTAGTTTAACTTTGTTAGATGGTGCATATTTCTTCGTCGGTGATCACAATAGAGTCAAGACCATAACATGAGCCGTTTTCCCTTTCAGGCGTTCGTAAGGGAATGGATGTTTTTTAATTTCAGTGAAGAAGGTCCCCAAGTCGCTTTTCACTACGTGACAAACAGATTCTCTCGACACATCGAGCTCTGCAGCCATTTTCCTCGTGGATTTCTGGGATTTCTTGCAACTCTTGAGACCATCTTCTTCTTGATTTTCTGAGTCGTTGCGATATGTGATATTGGAGGGCAACTTCTGGCTCTATTTTTTAAGTTACAGGTCTCCTTATAGCGGTTGACCGTGCGGTACACAAACCAAGCCTTATTTTTGCCATTCGATCGTTTTCAAAATTTCCGTTGCAGACTCTTCTGCCCGGGGAGTTAAACGATAACTGATAGTTGACTTTCCATTGCCGTACTAAATAATATGTTTAAAAAGCGGACAAATTTTTGCAACGAGACAAAGTTGATACAAAAAATTGTTAAATCCAAGGATATTGGATATATTTTCTGACATTGCAGCACTTAACATAATTAAAAAAAATTCACAGAACTTTTGGGACACCTTCTAAGTACTTCGTTCAGGAATAACTGGAGAAAATAGTAAGGTAAAGAATGCAAGAAACCTTGTTTTCAGGTCGCGCCAGCTGATGGGTCAATTCGCTTTCGCTAACAAGATCAGTGAAATAGATCGGCGCTATATGTATAAGGCAGGTCGGTGACCTGTAAATCTCTTCCTTCAATTTCCTAGAGCCTTCTACATCGCGAAATGAAGCGGAGTGCCCTTTACTTTGATTGCCACTTTGTCCGATTGTTGGCTCGCAAGGTGCTATCCGAACCAATAAGCTCTTAATAAAGACAAACATGAAGAGGGAATAATGATAATGGACTATATTGAGAAACTTAGGTCATCATGACGCCCAGAAGTGTGCTAAATAATGTAAAATATGTGGTACTACATAATCACGGATTAGACATGAGACGTCAAATGCATATTTTTCTTTAGAACACATGAGGAAAATGCATCAAACTATCCATTTCTGGAGAGCACCTGGAAATTTTCCGTCTTCAAAACATGTAGGCAGCGAATATGATAGCAGAGTAAGCAGAGTAAACGGCTCAATACAAGAAATAATTCATGCGTCACGTGGATAAAGTCCTCATTTTGGGCAAAATTTATCATCTGTGTCTGCTGTACGGCCATTCTTGACCATTTAATTTGAATTTAGGTTAACTAACTGCTCTCCCAAGTAAAACTTGTCGAAGTTCGGGTGTATTTACATCACTGCCATCTAACAGATCGAGTCCATTCCCCCTCCGCCTTTCTTATCTTTAGTGAGAAACTTGCCAGATTGAGGCCCCGACGGAAAATAGGGGACCCCGTCTGTGGAGGCAGCCCCTCGGGGCTAGCAGCTCTGTTCTTTTTTCCCTTCCATACTTCTTTAGGTGCCCGAAAATCTCAGCTGAGTGGCAATTTACTTCTAGAGGTCCTTGGTCCAGGTCTGAGTTTGTTAATATCGTCTCTTTTTCCTAATTGCTTGCGTAGTCTCCAGTATAAAACTGAGTACCTTCATTTGGGTTGTTTTTTATGTGGACAATGTGAGTGCAAATAATTAAAATTGTATCTTTATGATGCTAACATTCAGTTTCAAGCAACTTTTAAGCCTATAATAATAAATGACGTATAAAATTGTGAACAGATCTACGTATGATTTACTGCGACAACAAAAGCCGCTCGCTATAGTCGACGACAGCACATCTCGCACTTCATTGAAATGCATACCTCAGTTACATTAATTTAATCTAGTGTTTGTAAGCCTTCCTCTCACGGGATTTCGGCTGGTTGTTGCATAGAATCGTAATTTCCTTCCGTTTGTACTAAGGTTACAGAGCCTTTATGGTCAAGTAAGTATACCGCTTTTATGGACCCATATATTCGATAAATTTTCTTCTTTCATGACAGAAGTCAGATGTTTCAGACTACAGGTTTCATTTGTCTCTACATATTTACATTTATGCATAGATACATTCTGCTTCGATATATCTTACATTTCAAAAGTGTTCTCATTTCATTACAAACTTCACACATGATTTTAAAGCGACAACTAAGGATAGGAACATCCCTGCTAAGCCAACTATATCCTGAGCCGTGTTTACCAATATGTCCAGGTCGACTTTCTTCTTCCGTGTGCTGCAGCCCAGCGGACGGTGAGTCAAAAGCAAGCCTCTCAGGTGAAGTTTTAAAAGAAGGCTTAGGGAGCTCCCTGAGGGCCCGCGTGCTGCTCGGTAGGCTGAGAAAAGGAGCTTTTCTCAGATGCTTTCGTCCCCTTCAACATTTTATCAAATAAAGCTTTAGGCACTACAATGAATAACCGCTGCAGATGATAGGATTAAGTTTTTTACATTCACGGAAGGAAAGTGTTAAGAAAAGGACGTATTTTTTTTTATTCGGTTAGGTTATTACCAGTATGTGAGAGCAAAGTGTTCGTTGTCCTGATGTGAGAAATCTTGGAATAATATGTTTTCGGCATGGTTTCAGGTATAAATAGTTAGCACATTCATGTCGTTGGTGTATACTTTTCTTAATGCACTGGGCAAGCAGTTCTTTTTGGGCTTCCACATGCATTGTTTGATGGAATTGATTTTTGATTGTATCTTGCAGTACGAGCATAAACACTGTTCTTAGCTCTGTGGAAACCCTTCCGGAGTTACACGTAGGAACCTCAAAGAGAATGTAGAAGTAGGATAGAAAAAGTAACGTATTATAATTGTTAAAATACAAAGGGAATGACTGGAAGATTGAATGGCAAAATGATGGGAGGCATAAGATGATCTTGAATCCCAAGGTCATGTTGCACGGTTGACCAAGAGATAACAAGTGGTCTATCTCTGTACGGTGAGAGCTGATAAAAGGGAATTTAACTGCGAGGGATTAAGTTTGAGAATAGAACGTACTTAAAAAATTATCTGGAATCATTTTTTAACTTTGCTACTTTTTCAAAAACGAACAAACATATTAAGTACCTATTTAAATGTGATGTCTTTTCTCCACAGGGGGAGGAAAGAAGTGGACATCAAATTTGTTCAGAATAATTAATGACCATTAATTTCCCGTCGTTTTTTTCCGCAGTTTCATGTATCCATTCTTTATTCGCTTATGCAATTGAACGTTTTTTCATTCAAACTCAACTTTAAAGACTACGAGCAAGAAACAAAATTCATTCTCCATTTAGTAAGTTATCCCATCACAAAACTGATATGGTCTATATTTTGGAACATGCTATTGATCGCAGAGAAGACATCCATTAATCTCTGTCTTACGCAGGAATTTAAAACCAATCCGCCCATATGGAAGCGGAAGCGAGCTTTCTTGCGTGTTGGTTCAGTTCCCGAAGTACATGCGGACGATGCTAGTATGTTGTTGATTTATAGGTCTATGAATGAAGTAACGTTTACAATTAGAGACACAAACGACAAATATCATTTTCTCACACAAAGACCATCAAAATATCCTGAAAATTTATGTACGCAGTCAGTGATCAGTAGTGAACATTTAATGTATTTAAATATTAAATACTAGATGCAGCGTTATAATCTGCCTAAATATTGAATCCCAAGTACATATTTACAATTCATTCTAATATTAAATACTAAGTACATGAAGTATATTTGAATACCGAGTGAATACATTTCTCTTATTTTCACCTTATATTTTAAACACCCAAGATACTCGAAAATCGAGAATATTTTTAGTATTTCAAGATAACAATTTTTAATTACGAGTGATAATTTTTGTTCGTTGCATTATTTTACGGGAAGCTCACTTCACAATAATTTAAAAGAAATCGGGATTTTCTGCTTCAATTCAAGCAAGTGCAGTTTTTTACAACTTTGATTCGACCTCTACTATTAAATACAAAAGTTTTCTTCATACGCTGGAAAAATATGAGAGTCTGCACACCAGCCAGCCATTAAGCAACAGCGGAACGAATTGTTTCGTCGGGACACGAAAAGCCTAGTATGCGGGGAACGTGTTACATACAAATGTTGTGAAATACTGCCCAAAACTATGTAGTAACTGCAGGTATACGCTGAACCTTCACTAAGTCTCACACGTTAGAGAAAATAAAATTTGAGGAAGGCTCCAAACTTAGGGAACCTCAGAAAGGATTTGCTTCCAAGCGCAGATGTGTGAAAGAGCACAAAGGAATTTATTTATGAGTAATTGTACGGTGCACATACTCAGCAACGTATGAGGTGAGTTCGAGATTAAAGAACTGAGATCGACAATGTGATGGGAGTATTTAATTGAGAGAGTGAGAAATGAGTAGGTGTGTCAGGAAACCCATCATCGGAGAGTTGCTTTGGGAGTTGAGGCAAAACGACACTAAAAGAGATCGAAGGATAGCTTGTGGTTCAGAAAGGGACGAATAAGAATAGTGGAGGAAGGTGTGTTTGAAGCAGACCGAGTTATTAATCGATAGAATTTCTGTTTAGGTTTGACATCGCAGAACGCAAGAGCGTACGTCTGATGCCAGATTTAGCGGCCAGAAATATGCACGGTCAACTTGTTCGGTCGGTAGGAAGTAATTCTCTCGAGATGCATCCATCATTTTTTTCATATAAAATGTTAAAATTTACTGAAATTTATTTGAGAATAGCACCCATCCAAACTCGGAGCGGTAGCATGACTGCACTGACTCATAGTTAGCTTGCCCCTGAGTCATGAGTTCACAGCGCCCTAGCGACAATCTCTAGAAAATTACTCGCTAACATCGACCCAAAGCAAGCAAAATAAATACTTTAAATTGAGACCAAAAATATGCAGAAAGATATAAGAGATTTTGTACATGTACATTGCGCTAAGCCGCACGAAGTTCTTGTATTCTACTTTTGTAATTCATTCTTGCTCCTCCATCTACTCGTGCTATGACTCACCATTGGCAGGATTTGGTGAGTGACTATTTTCCCTAGGGTTGTTCGAAGACCATGCGTTGGGGTTCATAATTTAAGACACGCCAGAACAAAAAAGTCAACCCATCCGGTTACAGAAGGTGAAGTTAGCAAAGAAGCGGACCTACTCGTGCAGAAACACTGAAAATAACAATTGCCCCGCTTTCTAAAAATCAGGGATATTCGAAATCCGAAGTCAAAATGAAAATCGGAGAAGTCCAGCCCTGGATACTGAATTTTCCTGTTTACTTTTTACTCGATCATCCAAGGTCCAGCAGAGTAGATGCTGCCTCTGCAGCTGCGCTGTGTACAGCTGAGCACTCTTCTTCCTTTGCCCCTTTGTTGAAATCGTTGTCTTCTTCAACCCGGTGCTTCTTAATCAATGCCACAAATTTCGGCCAACTACGGAAATCGGCGGTACTTATTGCGAAATCTCGGCCAAATTTCTCTATTTGGCGGTTGGTTTTCGCTCGGGCGTCTTAAGAATAAAGTCTTCCCCGAGGAGCTCGAGTTCAGGACGAGACTCCGCAAGTGTATCAGGTGCCAGAGGTTCTTGGTTTCTGACTCCTTCACCGACTGGAATATTTTTCGTTTCCTGTGTGTTATTAGAACACTTGAACACTGGAGTAAATACAAATGAAATTAGACGTGTGATTTCATAAGAATGTAGACGAGTGGAACTAGTCAAACGAGCTTTTCGAAAACTTGACAAAAAGAGGAGAAATAAAAGATTTGGTGACAATTACGGGACAGCAAGAGAAGAAAAATACTCGGGACTAGCCTACTACTTTTGAGCCTGAACGGAGTTGTGTCTGTTCCTGAAATAACTTAGAATTAGGCTGGGCTGTGCATGCTTCAGAGCAGTGCAGCATTCAAAATAAATTTACTTGATGATAAACATTTCAAAGCAAATCAGCCATATACACACTGTGCCCTGAGAGTGTATTGTATACCTCGACGTTGGCGCTACACTTTTCATTATAGCTCAGAAGCTATTCATTCCACGGTTATGAAACTTGTACTTCTAGCAATATATACGAGGAAGAGCAAGCTATTCATTCAACGGTTATGAAACTTGTACTTTTAGCAATATATACGAGGAAGAGCACAGAAAATTTCAGATTTATGTACAAAGCAATAATAAACGTACATATATTTTTAGAAAAACATTGGAATAAGAAAATGTACCTGTGGAGCAGATTTTTATAACTAATCAAAACTTTATACTTTTTCTGCTAAATTGCGTTCGCTCAAATCATGTAGTTCTCAACTACATGTAAATATGATGATGAATTTGCGTCCATTCTTTGCAGATCGTTTCCAGCTCGTATTTTTTTTGGCATCTTGCAGGAACGACCGTGGCCCTCCAGCTACCGCCATTAATTTGATTTTATTGAGGTGAGATGACTGCAATACAGTTCTTAAACGTTAATACTTCCATTATTTAATCATTCAGTCATCACTCTAGCCTTTAGTACAGTTACGCCCAAAATTATTCATACCCTTGCATTATTCTTGAATATGTTGGAATAAACCCTTCAGTCGGCTACGTTTCTTAGTGATGCTTATAGCAAAAATTTCAAAGGTGTGCCAGAATAAAACGCAAATGAAACTTTTTGAAATAATTGATTATCATTACATAATGAAAAATAATAGCAAATGAGTCATATCCATATTTATTCGTACCCATCTCAATAACCGTTGTGAGGCCTTTATTTTGAATGACTGCCTCTTGACGTTTTCTGTAGTTTCTTCAAGGCTCTTGCAGACATCAACCGAAATCTTGGAATACTCATCTTTCACAATTTCTTCAATTTCTTTCCATTCTTAAAGATTCTGGGGTTTCCTGGCATTGACTTTTTTTCTTAACAACCTCATACAAATTTATATATATTATACATTATTTTATATATTCTTTGGCAAAAAATAATCGTGCTCTAATGTGCCTAGCCATAAGAAGTGTTTCCCTCGGTCTGTACCCTTTCAGTCCTTCCATATATAGAGTTGTTCGTAGTGTTTCCATAACATTTTAACGATTAGTAATGTAGCTATAGATGACAAGTCCCGATGAAGCACATTTCGTACGATTATTGAGGCCATGACTGCAAACACAACTCTGCTTCCGATAGAGTTACGACATGCTCTGCATGGAAGAAGCGCAGCTCATACAGGCGCTCATGGTCGTTGTGCTCGTAGACACCTGCAAGTAGCTTTTACAGGTAAATTTCAATGTCCTCCAGCCCTCCACGACACAATTTCCACGCTAGGCTTTGCGTGGGTCAGTTTCCCCAAACTTACATAATTGCTCGATACTGAAGCCGAGTAGACGCATCGATGAAAATTGATTTTGAAGCTTGTCATACTGTACATATAGGGAATTAAATGGTGCGAACCAAAGTTCAGATTGATTTCTCGCTCTGAACTTAAACTTTGAACCCCCTTGCACTGAGTTCATATGCACGAAACCGTCGAATTGCATTGTTAAATTCCCAGGAAAGTATGCAGCATCGGATGGATAAGTGAGGTGGAGTTCAGAGAAATGGACTTGCTGACTATGTACAGCATCGCTCATTAGGCAGTACGTAAGCGAATTTCAATAACTCAAAAAAACTTAAACCTAGTGTACTTAGATAAAGGATGTTATTTACACACAGTGCAATAATTTCCTAAATTACATGGAAATAAAGATAGTTCGATTGCTTAATTTTTGAGCAAAAGTTCCGTGCTGGCGATAAAAGAAGGTAAATGAACTATGCTGAGGTAAAGTCGATGTAAAGTTCGAAGAGTGATGCTGCATCTTCTCTTCGTTCGATCAAGAGCAGACCTACAGAATGATCTTCTCTCACACATGTCAGAGGGTGAGAAATGAAGAAGTGAATTGTGAACTGAAGTTAAACCTCCCGAAAAATCGCACACGTAGGGAAAGTATGTCACCTATAGTGCCACCGTCACAGTTTAACAAATTATTTAATACATTTTAAGCAGCCCACGTGAAATTAAATTCAACTTTTAAATTTTTTTAAATTTATTAATTCAATTCTAAGCTGATTCTGATCATCCGAGCAGTACTGCTTCTCAATAATCAATGTGTTTTTCTTCATGTTATTTAAAAAATGAATACCTATGAAAATCCAACCACTTTTCCCCTTTCGTTAGATCCGTTTGGTGTATTCCAAGGTGATGTGTTCACACGTCTGGCAGCCGAAGTATTCATTAGCATTATGTTCGATAGCTAAGCCGTCTGTCAAAAAATTGACAGCCGCGAAACTTCTTCCATCAAACCGATCGTGTTCGAAGCATCAACTGGCAAAATATTTGACCGCCAAAACTAAACCAAATTGTTCGCATGCGAGCTGCTAGTAAGCAAACCCTGCGTGGGTAAAGTGTCTGTAGACATGCTACCGCTTCGATTAAATTTCTGAGGAATTGCAGACTGTCATCGATGAAAACTCTACCAGCACAACGAGAGAACTGCTTTAGACTGCTTAGCTGCTGGCAGTAAACCTCGGATGTGATTGGTTGATTATCACCCAATAGCTCATAATAAACAATTCCCTTCATGTCCCAACACACACAATTTTTTTTTCAACTGCAGACCACTTCGAGGCTGTGGAATAGGCTTTAAACTACGGCTGAGCCACTGTCTTTTGGGCTTAACGTCATTGGAAACAATCCTCTACTATCTCCAGTAGTGGATTGCTTAAAAAGTGGATTGCCGAGTTTGGCTAAAAAAGGTGTTAGAAGTTGACGAGAACGGAGTGAGACACAGCAGTTCACACGTTGACGGGTTTGTTTTCTAGAAGATCGTGCTGGACCCAATTTCCAACGCTGGAAACATAACCAAGTCTTATCATTTCCCAATATATGGTCGTATGGCTCACATTAAATTTCTCGTTCAGTTCACATTAGTTGCACTGGTGGGGTTTTCATCAATGACAGCCTACAATTCTTTAGAATTAATTGCTTTGGAGCGCCTTTTCTTTTGTTTGTCCTTGAGACTGAAGTCAGCCTTATTGAAGCGGGAAAACCATTTCCTACAGGTTTTTTTCATTTGCCACATCATTTTCTTTAGATTCTTTAAAACTGCCTTTTAATTATTTCCACCCTCGAAAACGTTTTGTTAAGAACTTTTTTCGTGGAAACATTATAAAATCATGCATGTATACTGATTCTAATACGGTCTCTTTACTTTCCACATACAAATTGCAAAATAATTTATTCAGTAATTAGAGAACTTATAATAGTTTAATACTTATTCTTATTTCTCCTACTTTATTTACAAAAAAATATAATTACATGGGCCCAAGAAATCGACCGGAGGTCCACCAAAGCTTCCTCCGATCACCCGTCGAAGTATGTAACGTGAAGTCTACAGGTAAAAGCTCCGGAAGCCTTCAGTTCCTTTGATTCAAACATAACAGCTAGGAGAGTTCTACAAATTTTAAAATTATCAGAAAATTTTGTATATGAGAAAAGAAAAACAGGGCACAACACTGAAGAAGCTACACAAGAAAAGGCAGATAATTTGGCGAGGGATAAGGTGCAGTGGAGTAATGAAGATTGGTCAAAAGTCATTTTCTCGCATGAGAGAAAGTTTAATTTGGATGGACGTGCTGGTTTTCAGTTTTGCAGGCGCAGTTTAAGAAAGGAGGAACGAGTCTTCAGCAAGTGGCTTTTGGAGGAAGATCTCTGATAATCTCGGTAGCTTTTCCATCGAAGGTAAGGCGAGTTTGATGAAAATGGAAGGAAGGTAGAACGCATTGAAGCATACTGAGGCCTTTCACCATTCTTGGCCCATCATCTCAAAAATGATTCGGGGTTTCAGCAAGGTAATGCTGCAATTCACACTACAATACTGACAACCAATTGGCTCAATGACCACAATATTGATGCTTTGAGTTAGCTCTCGAAGTCCCTTGATTTAAATCCCGTCAAGAATCTCTGAAGGTTTGTTAGCAAAACAATTGTACGTCAATGGGAGACGATTCGAAAACAAAGACCCGTTGTGGTGCACCTTTAAGGAATGCCAGGAAGCAACAGCCCAAAAATGCTTATGAATCTATTGATTTTATGAAAAATCACTGTATAGGTGTACTACAAATTACGTATCTATAGGGAACACTCGTAAATATTTAGCGAAGATTATGGATTATGTTAGAACATGAAAAATTGCTTGGTTATCATTGAAATGCGTCGTTAAGCCCTTTATTTGAAATAATATAGTGAATAATTAAGCTGAAATTGTCAAGGAATTATTGGAGAGCTTATAAGAGCTTAGTTGAACCATGAATATCAAACTGCATTCTCTACATAGCTTCCCTCACACTACACTCAGTACAGAGACGACATCTTTGCACTACGGGCCTCACCGTAAATCTCGTCGCTGCAGTGCCGAGCAAGGTGAAGGATTTCACTAAGATTTAATCACAGAAGAATAGTATCAATGAAAGTTAAAAGTACTGATGATGGGTAACTGCTATTGTTGAAGTGTCAAGCGAGATTGCCTGCTGGTTCCATACTTTTAAACCACGTTTGTAAATTTTTAACTCAGCTGCTTTAAAGCAATTTTACTTTCAATAGCCTTATTCTTTATGGAAACAAAATAACTCGAAGTGAAGATTATATTCACGCCTGTTCCTTCTATATTTTTTTGTTAAAGTATAACTTTCTTTGAAGAAGTAGAAAATCAATACGATCTGTGAAAGACAGTGTTTTCCTTGGTTGGTTAGTGCAGTGAAGAACTTTAGTTTGAAAAATGGACGTAATAGAGAAAAAGAGAAATAATTTTTTGATTCAGCGACTTTAAGTTAATTGGCACCAATCGCCATACTAAACCTTATCAAAATTGTACTCCTCAGTCTCAGTGATATGAATTGAATTCTTTCAAGAAAACAAGCGCAAAGCTCATTCCCGTAGAAAGCTGTTGTTGTTAGACACTATGTTTCATTTGATAGGAAGATAAGTGAGCTCTTCACTGATGAAAGTTATTTTATACTAATATCGTCTATAAAATTGCCGCGAATAACGAAATTGTTTACAGTAATAATAGTGTTCGCCGTACCAGGGTGCCTCCTGTCGGGAAACTCTCAAATAAATTCATTCTAATTGGACATAAGCTTGCAGGGCTCTTTGGACCTCGCATGAAGTTCGAGACAAATCTAATCACTGGTGTGGAGGCTTGAGATGCTCTGAATCGGGCACCTAAGCAGATTTTCTTCAAGTTTGCAAGTGTCGCTCGGCGCAAAACAGTCTCGGTTATTACTGTACGGCAGCGCAAAAGAGTCTCGGTTATTACTGTACGGCGGCGCAAAAGAGTCTCGGTTATTACTGTCGCGCGGTGCAAAACAGTCTAGGTTATTACTATCGGGCGGCGCAAAAGAGTCTCAGTTATTACTGTCGGGCGGCGCAAAACAGTCTCGGTTATTACTTTGTCATTCGGAGACACTCTAGTGCGTCTTCAGAATTGAATTACGAGACTTTGGAAGCGGCAATACGGAGCGAGAGCTTGTTCGGTAGTCGGTCTTATGAGAGTGATGAGAGTAATGAAATGTGGAACTGTGTACTTTTGATGTAAATGAATTCTGGCCGTAGGGGTAAATTCTGATAGTCTGCAACACCCGAATTCGTTGCTCACGTGGAAAAATAATTGTTGACCGATAATTTGCTGTGATTATTATTAGAGGTTCTTTTTTCCTTCTTTTGAAGACATTTGAGAAGTGTAGGACCCTAACCCTTTTCAATATTTGATCTTGATTCAATATCGTATTGATTCTATTCAGTTTAATATGCAACCTTTCAAACATCTAATGTGTATTTGATGAACTTGGAGAATGTATCGTACAACACAGAAAGCTCTTCTCTATGTTCTTCAGTATTAAACTAACTGATGAGCAGAAGGAATGCAAATTGTATCTTTGTGACATCAACTGTAGGTACTGGAGGAACAGTGTATTTGTGACAGCTGTAATTGTAGTGAAGGTGTAAGCCTGACGCTCCTTCAACGCAACTTGAGGCAGACCTATGACAAGCATTGATAGACAAGGCAGAAGATTTGCTCACGGTGAGTTTCCATAGCGGTTTCTGGCTGAAATCAAATGACAAGTTTGGCAAGGAGCAGCGACAAACCTGCGTTTTTGGTCATAGTTTAAACAGTACTTCCACCTCCAGCTTGATGAAAAGCTCGTGTAAACTGAGTGAAAATCTGGAATCTTTTTCTCATTAACAGTAATTCCTATACGAGGCTTGACCCATTGCAGTCAGACCATTCTAAAGTACGAGTATAGTCTTCGTCTTGGACTACGAATGTAGAGAGCTTCAACGGTTTCAGCGAATTACAGCTCTATGTATATTCCTATTTGCTTTATAAATCAAGCTCGGTTTGCTTCTTATGACGCAAATATTTTCGGAGCTATTGGTTACTCGTTGCAGTTGATACCGATTTTCACGCGGGACGACTCTACTCTTGAAATGGGGGACGTAAAATTCTGCGATCTCTTCCAGAGCGTATTGATAATATTTCTTATCAGTATGAGAACGAACTAATTGCACGCAGACAGCAAGGAAGTTCATTATCTCTCGAGGCTCAGTGTTTCGCTTTCTCAAGTCTGTGAGATTGAATAGCATTCTAGCTCCAAAGCAAGCGTTCATGTGTGTTTTCTCAAGTATTACGTTTGATCAAATTTATACCATTAGTTTTCGAACACCTTGCATTAATCACTGACTTAGCTTGATTTCGAAAACGCTTGTCGTGATGCACTGATGAATTGGACAGTTATTTCTTTTCCTGGGAGTAACTCTTAATCATCATGATCGAGGTTTTGGCACGTCTCCGACCAGAAAAAAGCAGCAAAGCTCTGAAAAACCCTAGCTTAGCTTTCATAGTTGGTCAGCTGGTCGATTTCGTTCGTGAGGGAACCTTTTTCGCTCAAATTGGTTGGGTAAGATTGTTCACCACTATTTATTGATTGCAGTTGTAAGGAGAGTTTTTAACTCGTAAATTTTTCTTTATTTTCCCTGAAAAGCCTTCCTTGTCACAACAAAATTATTCGGACGAAATCCCTCGTAGCAAATCTTCAATGGCACGAAAAACCTGCAATATTTCGCTGAAAAATTTGTCCAATGGATTATAGGTGACAACGAGTGACGATCGTCGTTATCTCCGCGGCCACTCGCGCCGCCAAATTTTGCTCGGTCACTTGCGTTGGGTCAACTTTTCGCAGCCGCAGCAAATAAAAATAAATCCAAGAAGAGCTCAAACTAAGTTCTCCAATTCAAACTTTGTATGTTTTATAACTCGAATATATAAACTTATTGCGTGTACAGTGGAGGAAGGGGAATAAAACTCTGGAATAATGCCACAATATGCGCAACAACATTATCTGGACTCGCGGTTGCTGCATTCTACACCCGAAAAAATAATGAGCTGTCACCTATTCCGCCACTCGAGTAGGGAAAGTCTTGATTTACAAGGGGTAAAAATTTTAAATTTCTTGAAGGGTACCAAAATTTTGTCGGTAAGTACAAATTACTCTGTAACTGGCAAACTATTATCTTCATGAACGTGAAACGTATATTGGTTTAGAGCACAAGCATCAGGATTCACAACCATGTATTTATTGTCTGGTTTGCACGTGCGCTTTGCGTGTTGGGAGCGTACGACCGCGAAGATGGCCGTGTCTCTAATATGGACCACATGCCACGATCGAGATTCAGAGTCTGCTCTTCTAAAGTATTTAGCTGATGCTGCAAGGGACAAAGGATTTTGGGTGAAAAGTGTGAGATTTGGACAAATGCAGAGTTTGCCGGTTAAGACAAAGGACATTTGTCAGTTGTAATACGTCAGGGCATTGAGCGTACCTTGAGGCGTCAGCCCCCTCACTGGCCGTCCCTTCATCCCTGCGTGGGAACTTCGCTTCACACCAGAGAGCAGGAAGTCAGCGTGTCACATGCCTGGCCTGCCCTGGCGTCGTTGATTTCTTAAGTTGGACCCTCGGAAGTTATCAGCTTTCTCCTGCTAATCAAATAAAGCACGCGGGAATTCATTATGTATATTATTAGATTAGATTCGTGTGCTTTTAGACTATAAGATTGATCAGATCCGCGTGTGGGGAGATTATTAGATTGATCAGATTCGTGTGTGGGGTGATTATTATCATAGATTGACTAGATTCGTGCGTGGGGAGATTATTATCACAGATTGATTAGATCCGTGTGTGGGGAGATTACATTAGACAAAAAATTTAATTGGATGTAAGGTATTTAGGAACCTATCTACATTTCTAATTTCTTTTCAGTAATGCAATACTCATTCCTAGGCGCATTAATGAAAGGCACGAGGAATCGCGTGTGGAGAAAGCACGAGCACGTCTGATTTTACTCGACTGATTCACCACGTGAACCATATAATTTCTTCATACATTTACTTCATAGATTTTGTTCAAAGTTTTCACCTCCCACATCGATGCACTTGTCATATCTTCGACTGAGGCCTCAAGGAACGCGAATCCACTGAGTCCTGTCGGCCTAAGGGCCGGTTCTATCTAGGCCATTATTCTATCTAGGCCATTATTCTTTACCTTCCTCGGAAAGTATATAATTCAACCGGTACGGCTTTTGATAGCCCCCTCATCAAGCTAGATCGCCTTTTTCGTTAGTGTCAGGCAAGTTGTAGCGTGGTAAAAGTGCCATGAAGATATTTATTTTTACGCGCTTGTATTCGTTCGATTGTTATCTTCTGGTGTCAGACAGAAGATTGAATTTTGTTTGTGTTACTGAGTAAAAATATCAAATTTAACATCTAAGGGCTTTGGAAATTATGACACTTTCTCAACAATAGAACGAGACTAGAATTTAATAGTGTTTAATTAAGGTGACGTCATTTCAAAGCCAAACTAAGATTAAAGTTAATAAACTTTACAACTGAAAATTATCTGAGATCATTCTATTTGTATTGTGATGCTCGACCTAAAACAATTAATTTCAGTAAAGACTAATGTTGTTCCATCAAAGAAATGATTGCTATATTCCATATACAGGGTGTCCCAGAAGTGAGTGACCCTTGCGTTGATGAGTAATTATAGGATACCAAATTCTAAAGCACAGAAGTAGCTGACCCTTTTAATTTGGATACCACATTTTAATAAGATGCCTTGCAATTTGGTATCCTATTTACTCATCAATGCAAGGGTCAGTTTCTTCTGGGACACCCTGTGCTACATGTAAAGATGATTGAGATTTTGTTAGGAATGAGTGTTTGGAGAAGGCAATTCTCATCAGGGTGACAGCGTTACAGTGTCTCCAGATTGGGAAAAAAATCACTTTTTTCAACAATAAGGGAAGCCTTATAGAAAGCTGGCACCCACATCAGTAACCTTTTACCAAGTCAACGAGAAGATCTTTCATGTTGACGCTTTCACACGGATCATCTCAAATGACAGGCAAATATCCTTTTACTGTCAATTAGATGGAACCTACGCTAGTGTACCTGACCACTCTGAGCTAATGAAGAAGTGAAGTTGAAGTGCAAAATCAACTACAACCTTCCTCTAGTCACCCCTTCTTCTAGTCACCTGCGGGTGCGCAGAATGAAAAGTAAGTCATCATGTATCATCTGTCAAAATAGTCCCATGTTGTATTAAATACATTCTCGAACGTACTAGGAGCCACCAAAAACTTTGGGGAATTTTAGGGTGAAAATTAGTTCTTTACCGAGAGTTTGAATTCACACCGACGCCATCGAAGTAATCGTCACGAAAATGTACGCAGCTACCCTAGCGTTTATTTCAAGGGTCAATGCATCTTTTAAAGCCATTTCGGATAAATTGGATGAAAAGTTCCTGCTATTTCACCAGGATTCCCAGTCATGCTTCAAAACATGGTTGGAAGCAAGATCAGCCCAAAAGAGAGGATGCGGAATGTTCGTAAAAATCACGATTTGTTGAGCGTGGTGCAATGTGCGAGCGGGCGCACTTGCATGATGATGGAATCAGTTGTTCATTTTTCCATATGTCTGGATGTTACTACACAGAAAAGCTGTATTTTAACACATAACAATATTCTGGAATGTGCAATGGGTTTCTGTTTTTTTTATGTTTGAAACAAAATTTGGTGCAGAATCTTAACTCAGTATAATCAGTGATATCGAAATCCACGGTCAAAAACCTTAACCTCATAAAATCCCACAGGGTAAAACATTGCAGCCATTCCGTTGCGCGGCCGTTTGCAGTAACCCCAAAAAAATACCGTTCCAGCGGTAGGCGGGCGGCCTACAGAGTGAGAGTGTGGTATGGGAGAACACAACATACATTCAAAACAGCGGCACTCCAGTGTGGCCAGGCAGTCAATGCCCAAACATGTCCGAAGAAGCCACGGTTAGGTTGTTGCACCCTACTCAATTTTCCGTACTTTTGGGTAACGCCTCGGACTCTTATGCCAAAGAACTCTCAACTCAGCTTCCAGCTTCTAAATCCCAATTATTCCAGTGGAATCGTCAAAACCTAAGTCTTAGTTATTTGAAATAATTTTCAATTTAAAGCACTGACAGTATTCTCTACGGGTATTTTATCGATGCTTGAATGGGACAGACAAATTTTATTTGCTAAATCTGCGTTGTTTTTCCATGCATGTCTACAACAAACTGTACGTTTTTAGTGCAACCTTGTATTATCAGATACTTTACCTCGTAGGCCGAATGACACGTTACGTAGATACGGTTTAAATAGTTCAAAATAATTCCTCATTGCGTCGTGATCTGTTCCATGATTTACCCTGATGTGTCTAGCAATGGTAGGACAGCTGACGCTGGAGAGCTGAAAGGTAAAACCCAGAAGAGCTTTCAAAACGTTACCCCAAAAATTCTAAAGCGACCGATTAAATTTAAAATAGAAGGCATTTATGTCTCCTCCTGTTTTAAAAGCAAAAATCGACCGCCCTTTTGGTGCCGCCGAAGCGCCGTTCGAACAGCTTCCTGACTTGAGCATCCGGAGCGGGACACAAAAGAGGGAGGCTCATATGCGTAGATTTTTATCGCGAGGGAGCCTCGGCCGATGCCATTACCAGGCGACCGTAAAGCGCTCAGCCGATCTGCTTTGCCTCATCATCAGGACCGAAAGCTCCTCCGCCACTTGAGCGCAGCCGCCTCGGCCAGCATCCCAAAATTTAGGCTTAGCTGCTTAGGAATGGGAGGTGAAATGGGATACTAGGGATGAGACGCGACCTAAAAGTTTCATCCCTATTGCCGCTATCCAAAACCCTAGAGATGAAATGTTCACAGAGAGGAAGCTATGTATAAGAAAACTTTTGTTAAACATTTTAGCTTTGAATACCAGGAATATTTACCGTATCTTTCTTACTCAAATCGCCGGCATGTATTCATGGAGGCTAATATTTCATATAACTGTCAATTTCAGGTATGATAAATGTCAAACCTTGGTCAATATAGCGTTTGTTTAAAATGTCGACGTGACAATTACTCAAAAAATGGATTATTTCTAGTGTACGTTAAGGTTTGTGTGGATGTACCGCCACTTCTGAGCAGAAGACCCGTGGTTTCCACGGACAAAAGCGCCCGTGGAAACCGTTAGTGTGAGACAAGTGTGAAATGTATATATGCCCATTTATTTTCATGTTTCCGAGAATCAGTTATGAATTTTATTTTTTATTTAACTAGTTCCGGCCATCTGCCATCATGCGGGGCCTCGGATTCCTTAAAGGGATTTGCTGAGGCACTAAGCGCTCCTGCAAGTTGTCGAGGGAAAATAATGGTAAGGACAGCAGCGTTTACTGTAGCTCACAATCATAAATTAGTAGCTCTGACATTTAATTCAATCTCGTATAAGCGGGAGAGGCAGGTCTCTTGCCTTTCAGCTATCCTCGGCTTAGAACTTAGTTGGTTAACGCGTGCTAGCTGCACTATCTTTTGAATCTTTGAGTTGGCTGTTCGCTAAACATTTATTTTCATTTGCTAAATTTCATTTCTTTTATACTCTGACTGGCAGACCATTCTCATATTTTTTTGTAGCACCGGACTTTGCCAGGCTTTTGTCTACATGTGTGCGGAGTCGGTGAGCCTCATTCAGCGATGGTTTAGTGCTGTGATTGGAATAAAGCGATGGGAATCTTGCATTGTGTCGGACGCATCGTTTCATGGCACCCAACTCTCAGCAGTAGACGCAAAACAGAGTGGCTTTACAGTGGGGGAAACTGCCGCAATATTGGGCCATTAGGGGCATAGTTCACATCAGCCTATGGATAAAGTGGTGAGCGCTTCGGTGAAAAATAAATGCAATTAGTCTTTGACAAGACGTGGATGTCGAAGGAGAGAGAATTGCTGGATTAAATGGTAAAAATTTAGCTTACGTGAGAGCGTACGTAAGATGCGATCGAATGCTGGAATGAAGATGAAAAAGAATGATATAAAATTTTTGGAAATGTCATGTTTCAAAATAATAGGAAGTTTTAAATTTTCGAACATAATAATTCGAAATAATAGGAACTTTAGAAATACTATAATTCAAAATGATGCTGTTGGAAAAAATGTTGGAAAATGAATATTATCAAAACGGTCATCTACTTCGTTGTTGATAATATTCTAGGGTCAGATGAGACAAAAACCGACCTGTGCGGCAATAATTACAATTGGACTGTTTGACGAAAATCCAATATTTCCATGTAATGAAGAAACACCCTGTCCACAGTGGGGGTGAAAGCATCACGAGATGCGGTTATTTTATCCTTTGCAGGCCCAGGACGACTCTATGTCATTAAAGGAACCATGAATTTCACCAATTACTGCAAAAATTTTGTCTGAACATTTGATGCCTTCAATCTAGGGGCTCGGATTGAAAAGAACTAAATGGCTGTTTCAACAAGGTAACGACTCTAAGCACAAGTCGAAATACATTTCAGAATGGCTTCGTAGTAAGAGGGTCAGGGTTCTAGACCTGCCACGATCGCCATATCTTTATCCAATTGAAAATGTTTGAAAACAATTGAGGATTCAAGTTGGAATGAGTAAACCATCAAATCTGGCTGAATTGAAACAATTCTGCCTTAAAAGATGGGAGAAAATAATTCTGGACTTCTACAAAACCCTTATATCTTCATACAAGCATCGCCTACAAGCGGTTGTAGCTAGTACAGGCTATGTGACCAAGTATAAATATAGTTGAATACTATGCTAACAATGCTTATTTGTCACCCTGTTTTCCTATTTTTGTTTTTGTTTGAACATTTTCTAATAAATTATTCTTCACTAATCATTACCTAATGTGTATGATCTTGTCCTTTCTCATGTACGAATCACAATTCTCCAAGGTTTTCCGGAGTATGTTTAATAGCGAAAACTGTAAATTATTTGGTACGTTGCGAATGCTTTTTTGATCCACTGTTTAGGAAGTAAGGAGAACGTAATTAATACGCGTTCGGAAGCATTCAGAATAAATTGAACACAGGACAAAGTAATTAATTTTGAATGGAACGATAAGCAATGTCTTTTTCGCTTTTTTAAACGTTTGCATTCGCTCAGAGTCGGAGCTTATAAGCTGTTAAACTTGGATCCCTCACTGAAATATAGAAGTTGAAGCAATTCTTTCCAGCTAACGAGTTTTTTACTTACGTTCCGGCAGTCACATTTACAATAACACAAATTAGTTTCGTTAAATTCTAGTTTCGTGACTCACCCATGCCTAAACTAGAAGTTCATTTTCTTACAACCAGATGTGTACAACACATAGAGTATGATTTGAGTTCCATCTTCGGATGAATATAATTTTTTATTTGGATGCTAGGAAAATTGAGAAAATTTCTCTCTAAAGAAAAAAGCAGTATTCAATATTATTCTCTAAACTAGGAATAAAAAATCATCGAGTTAGACGTTTGGTAAGAAGCGGACAGTCATTATAGCCAATTACCTGATTAGAATTTCTGAAGACACAGGTAGAACCACTGGCGGAGAATTAGGAAAACCTAAATTGAATAGCGAAGATAAAATTTTCTAATTATTATATTGCAGTTTAAAGTATGATTGAGTGGGCTGTCTGTCTTTGCCTAAAGGTTGGCACCCCAGGGAAATAAATTGTGACCCAATCTACAGCCATAATAGTAAAACATCTTACTGTTGTAGTACATTCGAACATGAAACTGGTGTCTTATATGACTGGTTTCCGTGCATTTGGTTGAGGCTTAATTTAATCATAAATCACTAAGGTGCTAAATTTTTACTGTTTATCAAGCACTGTTAGGTTGGATGGCTTACGAGAGCGTTGGGAGTTGAGCTGTAAAACCCGTTCTATTAAGTACATTGAATGTCAAGGGGATGTCTAAAAATCAAATTAAACGTAAAACACGGGACGTAAATAACTAATAATGTATTATTCATTCAAAAACTAAGGAATCAATACTTCTTAAAAAAGTTTGTACCTGCTTGGATTATTCTAAAATTGTACCGTTGCAGCATTTTGATGGTAAGATAGAAAATCCAAATTACTCGTTGGTACTGTATTATATTTATCAGCATGATCACAAATAACCTAATGAAAAAGATGAGCCAACCGAGAACAGTTACAGAACTTTTACTAGGATGCCTTGCTATCCTGGGATAGAGTTACCTTGACGGCATTTTAACGAGAACATGAATACGCTTGAGCGTAATTTTAAGGGGAAATAAAGAGTGCGGAGGTTCAGAGGGCAGATCAGCTTTAGCCTAACATAGGAAGCGACCTTTAAGGCAACTCACGAATATAGGGCGGTCATTATTCAGCTTGATTTATATACAGTGATCTGGAGACCGTTCCGAGTAGCGTCTAGCGGCTGAACAAGGTAGAGAACCCGTTCGGACATCGGGAAAGCAATCTAACTGTGGAGGAAAAGAGGAATAGTTCACTTTGTCTTATTAAACGTCAATTTCCTATAGAAAATTCATGCAAATGGAAGAACAAGCCATTTTCGGTTGTACGTAAATCTGTAGCAGCCGTCCCTGAAAAGTCTTGTCGTATCATTATTCCTCCTATGAAGAAATAACATGCTTTGTTTGTGAATTTATTTAATTAGAAATACAAGAATTCCTTCCCCGAACTGTCAACCTATGGTTATTTAAAATACTCTAAAAAAAGTCCATTTTTGCAGAGGGATAAAAAATTTAATTAACATGCAGAAACTGCAGATTTCACTGTGCAACATGGAAGAGACGGCCGGCGATCTCTCAAATTGTCGACGGTTGGGTTGTAAGTTGAGGACTTGCAAACATTCTGTCACAAGTACTCGAGGGGCCATGTGATTTTTCCAATATTTAGTCTATAGTACGAAACATGCTTGAAGCGTTTGCAACTGGCGCTCCTTTTATTTGTCATAAATGTAATGCCAGACCATTATAAGCTCAATAACCATTTCATTGAGTTTAAGTATTGATTTCATATAACTATGACTGATGGTCTCAATAGGTCTAGCAAAGTTTTATGAATACATAGTGTCGATGAAAAAGCGCATTCGGAGAACTATCGAGCAGTGGGAAACGAAAAACCGGCCTCCAGCGCAGGAGGACGACTAAAATGAGTTACATTTGTATCACGTGTCTTCGCTACATAGTATGGATTGATAACTCACTCTCCCCCTTGTTAATTTTTACCAAAAAACTTACCTACACTTTGATGTCATATAAACCCCTTACTGCCTATATTATTTTCTACCTGACAATAATTTTTTCACATGATTCGGTTATTCATATGATTTCTATGATATTTTCATTTGATTCATATGATTCTCAAATGATTTTTTCTTTCATACAAATTCAAAGAAACATTTGAAAACATTTTTTGTGAACATTTGGAAACATTTATTTGCCACATGTAATTTGCATCATCTCGTTCGCTGATTTAACTCATTTAGGTATGGCGCTCTGGTTATCAAGTTGTGGAAAATAATTTTTTTTTTTCTAATTTTAGGAACTTGTTAGGCTTAGGATTTGTTAAGTTCAGATCCAGTTCGCAGGATATTATTTATATCAGTAAATTGGCGATATTTTTACTTCAAACGTAACTTATGACTCATTTACTATTTTAGCGACTGATTTCTAAGAAAGTCAGACGAATCAATGGAGTAGTAACCATCATGCATCACCGAGTCAATTAAGTATGAAAGTTGAAAAAGTTACTATTATTATTTTCTAAATCTACGTTGAACCACTCATATGAACAAAAGCTGAGAGATAAAAATGAACTAAAGGAACGTTAAGACATATAACTATTACCTACAAATTATTATGTTTATACATTTATGACCCATTTTTTTGCATACTTTCAAAGGAATTGATCTATGGTAATCAAAAGTGGATGAACAGACGGCCAGCATACATTCTTACGAAGTTCGGTACCCGAGTGACATTGGAAGGAATATACGCTAAGCATGTGAAAAGCTCTGCATCGTTCAGTGCTTCCCTCGGTGTGAGCTAATTTAGTTTACGTCGACATGCAATGTGGCTTGGAAATTAATTTATTCCACTCGCCCGATTGACGTAGCCCTTGGGAGCGCCGCGTGCAGCGCGGCGAGGCTTGGCCGCTCCGAAACTGCGAACCATTTTTCAGGATTTAGTGAGAGAGTGTGAGGTCGGTGGGAACGAAGAGAGAGGCGGTGGATGATTTAGGAGATGAGGTCTGGGGAGAGAAAGTGCGGCCCCGGAAGTTTAGAACATGAATTGCGGCCAGATATTACAGCCAGCCCGGTGCAACGTGAACTACTTTAACTTTGTTGAAAATAGGTATATCTATTCGGTCATGTCTTGTATGGGAGGCAATGGTATAGGATTCGGATAATTTCCTGTATATGAAGCGATGAAATTACTTCGGTATGATAAATAGGAGAAAAAAGGAAATAATAGAATAGAAAATATCAACAGGAATGAACTGAGTGGCTCATTCTTGGGTTTCTGTCCCAAGTGTCTTGCCGTTAGACTGTAAGAGTAATACCGTATGATTACTTCACAAGGTAACACACCATTGTGTGCACATTGTCTGTTGTGGGGATGGAAACAGAAACGATAACATTGACACAAACATTTTGTACCTGGTACACATTAAAAAACCGAACTCTCGTATGATGCAGCAAACGCAGTTCTCCTAAAGAAATTTCTCTTACATCGACACACATTTGAAAATTTAAGGAGTATACATACTTATAAGTCTGAATTTGACCGTGAAATAGCTACTTATTTTTTTCCGTTTCACGCTGAGTGTAATGAATTAAAATAATATTTATGCCGCACAATTACAGCAATGATCATTCCGCAAACGCATATGATAATTTAGGTTAGTCGCATACAAAACATTTAGATTAGTTTGGGTAAATTAACTACAAAGTAAATCGAATACATAAAAGTTGATTTGAATAAAATGAAAGAACTAAGTTAAAATATGAAATCAAAATGCATAATCTAATAAACTATCCACTGTGCAAAAAGACATACATAGAGCCTCCTGCTACTGTTCCAGCGCGCATAGAACATAGATTATATCTACTCCTTTTTAGCTCAAAATTAGAATAAATCATGTTCAAATAATAAAATAAATCAATATCAAATTAATATAAATATATTTCAAATCAAGATAAATAAATTTCAAATGAAAATAAACCAATTTCATATTAAAAAAATCAGTTTCAAATTGAAATAGGTCAAAGTCAAATTAAAAGAGCTCATTTTATTTTATTACTTCATATGAAACTATGAGCTTTAAATAAGCTTATATGATTAGAAATATTGCAAGCAGTCCTGTTGAATATATCAGAACTTTAATTTTTCAAATTCATCTTGAAATATAGATATGTGCGAAAAATGGATGCAAATATACATATTTATGAAGATTAGTAAATATCCGTATAACTAAATAAAAAAGTACAAGAATACAACATAGCTAAATGATTAATACTCATTGTTTCGTACATAGGTATGTAATTTGTACTATGAATAACAAAGAAATATGTGTAGAGGGGAAATTAAACACATTGTATATTATTCGAAGTTTACTTCAACTGAAATTCCGCATTTTGAAACATTTGAAACATTTATTTACCACAAGTAATTTACATCAGATACGGGC